>JAODVQ020525573.1:0-24096 GCA_025400075.2 Phenganax stokvisi
TGTCTGGTACTCAATTCCATTCCTGCTTCTAGCCATGGTGGCGGTTATCATCTTCGGCGCCAGCCTCAACCTGATAATAGTCCTGCTAGTTCTGTTGGCATGGAGCGGATACGTTAGAAACCTCCGAGGCGAGGTTCTGAGTCTCAGAGAGCGTGACTACATAGCATCTGCGAGAGTGACGGGAGCATCCACATTTCGCATCATATTCCGCCACTTGCTACCAGGACTCATAAACACCATCTTCGTAATCGCCAGTTTGAGAGTGGGACAACTCATCTTGGCGGAAGCATCTTTGAGCTTCTTGGGAGCCGGCATTCCCGGACCAACTCCTGCCTGGGGCGTGATGATCGCCGATGGCAGCGAATATGTGGCTACTGCATGGTGGCAGACAGTCTTTCCCGGTACCGCCATCTTTCTAGTCGTGCTGGCCTTCAACTTCCTAGGAGACTGGGTCCGCGATCGGCTCGACCCTAGGCTGCGCCAACTAGACTAAACGCCACAAATTCGTATTTCCGATCAAGCAGGCTCGATTAGGAACTCGAGCATCTCTGTCAACTGATCGTGGCGGATGTAGCCCTGATGAACCCCGACAAGGTTATGCTCACTGTCCAAGAAGAAGGTTGTAGGGGCTGAAGCCACTTGATACGCAACATGAATCTCGCTGTTGACGTCGGGAATCACTGGATAGTTGGCATTGATTTCCGCCAAAAACTCTTCGCCATCGGCGGGACTGTCAATGAAGACCGCCTGGATACCTATGAAGGCGATTTCGCCAGTCCCGGGTTCTCCGTATTTTTGATAGGCATGCTCGAAGTTGGGTATCTCGCCCCTGCAGGGCGGGCATGACGGGTACCAGAAGTTGACGACGATCGGCCTGCCTTCCAAGTCGTTGGTGTTGAACATCCCGTGCTTGAAAGTTTCACCTGAAAATCCAACAGCATCGCCCAATCCCGCAAATACTCCCACAGGAGCGAATGCTCGCTCATCCGATTGTTCAACTTCGTCTACTATCTGTTCAGAGACGATCGTGTCTTGATCGGATTCAGTTTCATCAACTTCAGGTTCACCATGCGCAGTAGTGTCGGCGATCTGTTCCACCAGCTCGATCAACGTGTCGTGATCTACCGCGCCTTGCCACTTCCGCACCTCGTTGTGATTGCGGTCTAGGAACACCGTAGTCGGAAATGAAAATACGTCGTATCCTATCTGAACCGCAGTGTTGGTGTCGGGCAGAGATGGAAACGTGACTCCCAACTCGTCGAAAAGGGCAATGCCATCTTCAATACTGTCCAGACCTAGCTGTTGAACTCCTACGAAGTGGACATCGCCTCCGCCCGGAGGGCCAAACTCCTGATACACCTCTTCAAAGATCGGTAACTCGGCTCGGCACGGCGGACAAGAAGGGAACCAGAAATTGATCACCAGCGGTTTGCCTTGGAGTTCACGAGTGTCGAAGGAGCCTTGGTTGAATGATAGACCGGCAAAGCCTTTCGAATCTCCCAAGCCGTCGAAGACCTGCGTATCGTAATCTCTAGGGTCGGCCGTGTCTGAGGACGAGGCTGTGGCTGCCGGTTCAGGGTCTACCTCTTCCGGAGCGGCAGTAGGGGATGCTTCAGACTCAGATCCACATGCGACGACCAAGATGCTCAGCGCGAAGATCGCCAGAACCGCTTTTCGCCAAACGAATATTCGAGACTTCTCTAAAAAACTCAACTTGCCGCCTCCCGTCATCAGGAACGCCGTATATCGCATGATACGTTTCTCCGTTCTACTCGGTTGCATCTGCAGAGGCTATACAGTCAGCTTCGATTTGCTGAAGCTGTTCGATCAGAGCAGCGTTTAAGTTGTCTATCGGCACTCGCACCTGCGCCATAGTGTCACGATGTCGAATCGTGACAGCATCATCATTTTCGACTGTTTCAAAGTCGACCGTGACGCAAAGAGGGGTCCCAATCTCGTCCTGTCTTCTGTAACGCCTGCCGATGCTTTGGGTTTCATCGTATTGACTGTTGAAATGAGTTCTCACTAGATCATAGACTCGCCGCGCGGTAGGGGTGAGCTTTTCATTGCGGCTCAAAGGAAGCACCGCCACCTCGTACGGCGCGATCTTGGGATGGAAACGAAGCACCACTCTCTTGACATCATTGACAGTCTCTTCATCGTAAGCGTCGACGATGTATGCCAAGGCAGATCGATCGGCTCCCATCGCCGGCTCTACCACATAAGGAACGTAGCGACGATTGTTGGGCTGATCGAAATAAGAGAGGTCACGCCCCGATTTTTCTATGTGCGACTTTAGGTCGTAGTCGGTTCGGTTCGAGATCGTCTCTAACTCTCCCCAGCCCCAAGGGAAGAAGAATTCGATGTCTGCACTCGCTTTAGAGTAGTGAGGCAATTCGTCGGCTTCATGTTCCCTGACTCTCAGTTTCGAACGTCGTAGACCAAGTCCCACGAACCACTCCATTGAGAAATCGATCCAGAAGCGATGCCACTCCTCGTCGGTTCCTGGTTCGCAGAAGTACTCCATCTCCATCTGCTCGAACTCGCGAGTGCGGAAAGTGAAATTGCCAGGAGTTATCTCGTTGCGGAATGACTTGCCTTGCTGAGCAATGCCGAAGGGGATTCTGACGCGGCTCGAGCTAACAACGTTGTCGAAATCCACAAACATGGCCTGCGCGGTTTCAGGGCGCAGATATACGACAGAATCTGAACCCTCTACAGGGCCGATGTGGGTGCGGAACATCAAATTGAACTGGCGAGGCTCGCCCATTTTGGCTATCTCGCCCTCGCAATCCGAACAGTCGATCTTCTCCAGCAAATCGGATCTGAAACGGCGATGACAATCTTTGCATTCAACCAACGGATCGGTGAAACTTTCGACGTGTCCGCTCGCAACCCAGACGTCGGGATGCATCAGTATCGAGGCATCTATACCTACAACGTCTTCGCGATCACGAACCATCGCCTTCCACCACTCATCCTTGACGTTCCGCTTCAATTCGACTCCGACCGGACCATAATCATAGAGGCTGCCGATTCCGCCGTAGATTTCGCTGCTCTGAAAGATGAAGCCTCGCCGTTTGCACAGACTCACTACAGTTTCTAGATCAACGTTGTCCAAGTTGCGCATTGTTTGTAGATTCCCATCGAATCGCAGGCGGCAGGTCACAGAGCGCCGAGAGGCACATCTATAAAGTGTATTGTTGCGTGGACTTTCAGTCTTCGATCGCTTTGGCAGCTTCAACTGCGAACCACAATGCCATCGCGCCGCCTCTATCATCGAATCCGCTAACAGAATCTCGATTCAAGTAAGCATCCAGCGAATCTAGCGGACCTGTGCCTACACAAACTGCCCCGACTCGTCCGTCAGAATCGATGCGACTAGAAGCGCCTTGCCATGCCGAAACAAGGCACGAGGCCCATTCATCTCTCTCCAGCCAGCCATTGCTGATCCCGGTCGCAACAGCAATTCCGATCATGCAGGTGGAGCTCATTTCCAAGTACGCGTCCTGCAAATCGATCACCTGTCTCCACATCCCTGAGTCTGCGTCTTGGTGTTTGCGCAATCCGGTCAGATGTTCGATATGAAGGGCGATCAGTTCGTCACTTCTTTCTGCGCATGCGCCCTTCAGGGTTTCAGAGAATCCCAGCGCGGCGAACCCGTTGCCTCGTCCCCAGAAGTAGGGCGATGATAGGCAGTGCCAATAAACGCCGCTTGGCTGCATCAGTTTTTCCGCGCATTTCGCCATAAATCCAGCGGCGATATCAACATACCTTGCATCGCCTGTGACTGAGCTGGCTCGTTGCAGAACCGTTCCAGCGAAGAACATATCCTCCACTCTGAAGTCCCTGTCCAGCGGCGCAGACATGCCGTCACTTTCTATCTCTAGAAATCGATCTGCAACACTCACCAGCAAGTCTGTGTATCTCGCATCTTCAGCCATCTCCGACGCCCAACTGATCCCTGCATAGTTGGCAGTGCCATCTTTCTCATCGAAGATGGAGTTCGAATCATTCACGTAGGTCTCTACGATGCCGGCTATGTCAGCAGCAGGGTCTTCATAGCCAGAATCTAGTTTGGCCAACTCCAACCTTGCCGTCAGCGCCACTCCTTGGGTGTAAACAACGGGGCGCTCGAGTTTGTGCCCATATGCGCCGGCCAGCACACGTGCTTTGCCTAAAGCGTCTAGCCTGATCGCTTCCATTTTCATTCTTACTCGATGCCTCTGCTGGATAGTGTGAATTGGAGTGCAACATGTGCCGCGTACATGCATGCGCGCTATCATGTATCCAGATTGATGATACTGCCCCACATTGAAACTCACAGGAGAACATCATGGTTGAATCGATGTCAGATCAACTAGCCGGCATGAGCGCTTTGGTGACTGGCGGAGGGAGAGGTATCGGACGTGGCATCAGCACAGTGCTCGCCGGCAGAGGTGCGGCAGTTTGCGTTTCAGATATTGACCAAGACGCAGCCCTAGTCGTGGCAGAGGAAATCAACGAAGCTGGAGGCGCGGCATTCGCCACAGGAGGAGATGTTACGAGCCAAGATTCGATCGACGATGTGACTCAGAAGGCGATTTCTGAATTCGGCAAACTCGACATCTGCGTCGCCAACGCAGGGGTAATCGGCGGTCCGGGATTCAACTCACGCAGAGACTATATATCTGAAGATTGGGAGGCCACTTGGCAAGTCAACGTAAGAGGTGTCGTCAATACTGCGGACGCCGTTTCCAGTCACATGATTGAGCGCAGGTACGGCAAGATAGTGATCATTGCGTCTCACGGCGGCAGGGCGCCGCGCGGCGTGCCTGACAAAGGCAGAGGCAGCGCGCAAGGCCCCTACATGGTTTCAAAAGCCGCTGCCATACAGTGGACGCACTGGTTGGCGATGAGCCTCGGTCAGTACAACATCAACGTCAACGCCGTTTGCCCAGGCAGGCTTTGGACTCCGATGTGGATGGCAATAGCCGAGAACCACAAAGAACTCAACCCTGAACTGGCTCACATGTCGATCCGGGAGATTTTCGAATCTCAGATCAAAGCGACTATGCCACTCGGACGGGAACAGACTCCCGAAGATGTCGGAAAAGCAGTGGCTTTCCTAGCCTCTGAGGATGCTGCCCAGATCACCGGACAGGCGCTAAACGTGAACGGCGGGGCCATCATGAATTGACGTTCGGTTGCGTTCATCAGCGCTTCCGCCAAGTTTAGAGGTCGTTCCAACTATTTGCATGAGGCATCCATGGCAGAGATAACCGTGTCAGTCGAGATAATGATCGAACGCCCCGCCGAAGCTGTGTTCAGCTGGGTCATTGATCCGCTTAACCAACCTCAGTGGGTCACCGGCGTCAAGAGCGCGCACTGGATTCGCAAGCAGGAGAATCAATCGATCAGGCCTGAAGACAGATGGGAGTGCCTCTACGAATATGGGGGTAAAGAGAACATCATCGTGATGGAGGTGGATGTGTGCGACCCAAGAGATATGGAGTTCATGTTCCACACCGCGGAAGGGAAGTACCCGATAAGGCCCATCTACTCATGCCATAGTTCTGGCGACCAAACCCTCTTCAGAATGAGACTAACTGGGATCTCCGATAGCGCGCCGACCGCCTTCATGTTCAAGTTCATGGGGTTCATGATCAAGCCTATGATGCGCAAACAGTATCGCAAGGAAGTTGAAAGGGTGAAGGTTATCTTGGAATCTTTAAGCTGATTCAACAAATACCTCATTCCAGACACCCAAACAGAATCGAGCGCGAAGAATATGAACGATCGAGAACTGATGTTCCTGCCGGCGTGTGAGCAGCGCAGGATGATAATCGACCGAGAAATCTCCTCGCTGGAGCTCACTCAAGCCTCTTTGCGGCGTGTGAAGGAGCTTGATCATCATCTAAATGCCTTCATCACAATTGACGAGGAAGGTGCATTGAAGTCTGCCGAGGCGGCTGATGAGGAAATTGCGACCAATAGAGAACCGCGTGCGTTGCATGGCGTGCCTATCGCCGTCAAGGACCTCGAAGTGACTGAAGGGCTTCGCACTACACTAGGTGCGTCTGCATTTGTCGATTGGGTGCCAGATTTCGATTCGGCAGTTGTAGAAAGACTGCGGAAAGCCGGGGTTGTGATTATCGGGAAGACAAACACGCCTGAATTCGGCAATTCAGGCGAAACCTACACCGATATTCACCCGACTGCTAATAATCCTTGGGACGTCAAACGCCACCCGGGCGGCTCGAGCGGAGGCACATCTGCCGCCATTGCGTCGGGCATGTGCTCAATCGGCAGCGGGACAGATGGCGGCGGATCAGTCAGACTCCCGGCTGCCTTCACGAACATATTTGGCCACAAACCCACGCACGGCAGGACTCCTAGATTCGGCGGCAGGTCGATGCCTTCTTACAACTGCACCAGCACGTCCGGCCCCATGTCGCAAGATGTGCGTTCCTCCGCCGTTATGCACATGGAGATCTCGGGACACGACCCCCGAGACCCCGGTTCGCTTCGCAACCCATTGCCAGACTGCCTATCCACACTGGAGGACGGCATCGAAAACTTGAAGATCGGATATTCACCCGATCTCGGCTATGCATTGGTCAACGATGACGTTGCCACGGCTTGTGAAGAAGCGCTCTCCGGATTCCAGGAGATGGGCGCGCAAATCGAGCGTGTGGATATTAAATTCGATCCTAATCCATACACTTACTGGTGGACTATATGGACGGCCGGACAGGTGGCTATGTACGGACATATGGCAGAAGGTCCCGACGTTTCTCTACACGATTACACGATGGAGATGGTTGAAGCGGGATACAAAGTGACCGGTGCACAATACGCATCAGCCCTCAGGCAGGCTGAAGTTCACAGGATTCAGATGGTTGAATACTTCAACCGATACCATCTTCTGGTGACGCCTACCACCGCAGCGGTCGCCTGGCCACACCGTCAGCCGCCAAACGAACTTGGCGGACAGGCGCTTGAAGAAGGCATAGCCAACCCATCGGCGATACCCTTTACAGCTCTGTGGAACATTCTTTGGAATCCAGCTGCGACAGTCCCGTGCGGTTTCGGCGAAGGTGGAATGCCGGTTGGATTACAGATAGTCGGTCCTTACGATGATGACCCTGTGGTGTTCAGGGCAGCAAGGGCGTTTGAAAAAGCACGTCCTTGGACCGGCACGAGGCCCAACGTGTCTTGAATCATCCTGAACACCCTGTCTCATTATGATGGCACTGTCATACTGAGCTTGTCGAAGGATGTGAAGAAGAGGTAGAGGACCTAAAGAAAATCGGCCGCAAGAAGTCGTGCCTGTTTCGTCAAATTAGAGATGCCGAATAGATACGAAACTTTAGTCATTGGCGGAGGTGTGATGGGATGCGCCACGCTTCATTACCTCGCACAGCTTGGCATAACCAACACAACACTGTTGGAACGCGACACTCTGGCTTCTGGATCGACTGGTAGATCGATGACGATCCTGCGGATGCACTACTCTAACCGAGTAACCACAGAGATGGCCTGGTGGAGCAGAGAAGTGATCGTCAACTTCGAGCGTCACACCGATATCCCCAGCGGCTTTGTCCAGAACGGTTGGCTGATGCTCCCCGGCAAGGGTAACGAAGAGGCGGCGGAATTGAATGTGGAGATGGCGCAGCGACTGGGCGTTGAGACCGAGATGTTAGAGACTGCTGATGCCGAGAGGATCTGGAACTACATAGCTTTCGGCGATAGCGGCAAGGTGGTGTGGGAGCGGCTTTCAGGATTTGCAGATTCTCATCTAGTCACTACCGGTTTCGCAGACTCGGCTAGAAAGCAGGGCGCCGAACTCAGACTTGGGGTAGAAGTGATCGGATTCAAGACAGAAGGCAATAGAATTCTGGCCGCGGAAACAGCTCAAGGCGATATTTACGCCGAGAATTTCATTCTGACAGCAGGCCCTTGGAATTCTGATCTACTCTCCATGCTAGACGCTGCGCTGCCTCTGCACACAGTAAGGCATCAAGTCATAAAAATCCGTCATCAGCCCGAGTTCAGAAGTAGAGCAGATCCGCATCATCCCACCATCGCCCACATCCCAACCGCCATTTCTCTAAGACCTGACGCGCCCGGAACAACCCTGATCGGCTATCGCGAAGACCCTGTAGACAAAGAAACCTACAACCAGGGCATTGACTATGCAGTCGCAGCCGAGGGCATGGAGATAATGGAGAGGCTGATACCCGCATATGCCGGCGCAGGATGGGACGGAGGATGGTCGGGTCTCTTCACGGTTACCCCGGACTGGAACCCGGTAATCGACCGAGTGCCGGGGTGGGAGAATGCGGTTGTAGGCGCTGGGTTCTCGGGGCACGGCTTCAAACTGTCGCCAGCCATCGGGATTTCGCTGGCGGAACTCTCTTCAATGGCTTCCAGTACGACATTCGACCTACACCCGCTGAGATTCAGCCGTTTTGAAGAGGGCGATCTGCTCAAGTCCGCTTACGGCGGCAATGTATTCACCTGATCAGTTCAGCCAAGTGTAGACGCTGCCTGCAACTGTGCCGAAAATCAGATGCCCTGTTAGTAGTTCCACAGCAGCAATGCGCGAAATGCCCAGAGCGAAGGGTCCCGGATGCTTTATTTCTCCGTTGCGAACCAACCTATGCAACAGTCGGGTGTATGTAAACGTGATTCCCGAAACCATCCATAACGGTACAGCGGCCGCCATTCCTGCAACCGGAAGCCAAGACGCAACTTCGAAACCGAATATGACGGCTCCTACAAAAACGCCGTACGCGCCACCGATCAAAATCACGCATAGAACACCCACAACTGTTGACACGGATTCAGCTACAGGGAACGCCGAACCGACAAACCAAACGATTTTCAGCGTGTCATCGTCAGTTCGCAAACGCTCCCATACCCACAGCGCGCCAAGCGCAACGAGTGTGCCTGACAAACCTGACAGTAGAGACGCGCCAAAACTGAATTCAATCGAATCGCTGCTCAAGAAGTTTTACCAGTCAGCTACTGATCCATCGTTCTCGTAGTAGGATTCTCCACCCAGTTCTTCGTGGTAACCGTAGGCCGCACCAGTGTAGTCGCGGGTCGCCTCTGTTTCATCAACCTCAACTCCCAGGCCGGGGGAATCCCAAAGCTCGATATGGCCGTCTACAACCTTCCAATCCTGTTTGATCAAACCCTTACCCAAAGCGCCATCCACCTGCTCCTGCACCAAGAAGTTCGGAACAACAGCATCCACAGTCATGCACGCGGCCAGGGCCAGCGGGCCAATGGCGCAATGAGGCATGATGTGCTGGTAGTAGACCTCGGCATAGTTGGCGATCTTCTTTAACTCTGTGATCCCGCCGCAGTGAGCCACATCGGGCTGCAACAGCGAGACGCACTGCTTCTCGATTACCTGTCGAAACTCCCATCTCGAAAGCAGACGTTCGCCGGTAGCGATGGGGAATGGGACATGATCTGAAACTAACTTCAAAGCGTCTGGATTCTCTTGAGGAACCGGTTCTTCGACAAACATGGGCCTCATGCCCTTGATCTCGTTACAAACTTCGATCGCCAGCCCAGGCGTCATCTTGCCGTGGAAGTCGAAACAGAGCTCTACGTCATCTCCCACCCACTCTCGCATCGTGTAAGCCATCTCCACGAACTGATCGATTCTGGATGGAGGCTCGTGAGCACGCCAAAACCCTGGAGGTCCGGCTTTATAGGCCGTATAACCCATCCTCTTCAACATTTCTAATCGGTCTCTGGCTTGAGAAAGAGCCTCATCCGAAGTGTCGCGAACGCCCCAATGGGCGTATACGCGAATTCGGTCCCGCACGTTGCCTCCCAGAAGCATGTAGCTTGGAACTCCATAATGTTTGCCGGCCACATCCCACAGCGCGGCGTCCAGACCCGCTATCGCCGACATGTTGTGCACTCCGCCGCGGAAGAAAGATGATCTATACATCTGCTGCCAATGATGCTCGATTCTCAAAGGGTTTTTACCGATCAAATAATCTGCAAATTCGTCGATGGCGGCAGGCACGGAGTATGGCTTGCCCTCTAGAGTGCTCTCTCCCCATCCCTCGATACCGGTATCGGTGGTTATTCGGACCAAACGCGTCCTTTCACGAGGCGCGAACTGATCAATTCGGGCGATTTTCATAGATCGGTCCTTATCGAGCTGCCGCCTGACTACGGCAAGAGCGGCTTAGACAGTTGTGATGAGTCTACAGGCATAGGCCCTTTTCAATGACCATTATTTCGTGCCGATAAGAATGGCTTCGCACAGGCGCATCGTTTCTATGGAACTGTCTAGATCGGCTCCGACAGGACCGAAATCTCTGCCGCTCCGCAAGCATTCTATGAAGTGCATCATCTGAGCGTAGGTGCCGCTCTGATCGCCATCAGCGACTTCAATCTCCAGACGATTACTCTCCGGCTCTAAAATCCATCCTCGCTGAACACCCTCCAAGTACGCCGACACATACTCCCCATGGACCTCATATCTCTCCAAGCGTCCGCCAGCCGTATACGCGGCGCTGAACTGACATAATACGCCGTTTTCGAATTCGATCAATGCGGCATGGATGTCTCGATAGCCGCTGATTGCTCGTTTCACGATGCTGTGAACTGAATCGAACTTGGCGTTTGCGATATGAGTGACTAGATCCACCGAGTGAATAGGCGATTCAAGTAGCATGAGGTCCATGATCTTTGGAGAGTATCTAGGGTCTTCAGTGAAGTCGTGGATGTCCTTGTGAAACTCCGCCACCACATGATGGACTTCTCCACGATTCCGAACCTCGTCCAATGCAGCTCGAATCAAAGGATTGAACCTACGGTTGAAAGCGACCATCACGCGCGCTCCGCTCTTGATCGTGGCGTCCTTGAGATCCTCGACGTCTGAGCAATTCAATCCTGGAGGTTTTTCTACTAGTACAGGAATTCCTCGCTCTACAACTACTGAGGCAAGTTGGTTGTTCAAATGCGCTGGAACAGCTATAACCACTGCTTCTACATCGCCGGAATCGACCATTTCTTCAGTCGAATCGAATACGCTTACGGAACCTCCAAACGCGGATTGTGCCTCGAATCTAGCGCTCTCTACAGGGTCGCAAATGGCGCTTAGTCGTACTGCAGGGAGCGATTGGATCGCTCTTATATGACCCTTGGCCCTACGTCCGAAGCCAGCGACGCCTACTCGTAGATCCATCTCGCAAAACTCACTAGTCGGTGAAGAGAAGTCGAAAGAGGTTACTCGATATTGGCAAGTCGCTCGATGAATCTATGAACGTCTTGAGCAGCGCTTCGAATCCTAGCTTCGTCCAACCAGTTTTCGTAGAAATTTATGTGCAATTGGGTCGCAGAATTGAAATAAACCCTCAAATCAAATGCTTCATCTTCATCTTCGAGTTTCGCCATTATGTTGTAAAAATGGGCGTGTGAGTCATGCCTCCAGCCGCGCTTCTGAGCAACAAACTTCAACGCCTGCGCCGATGCTCCCCAAAGTTTCTCCGAGGCCTGCAACAGATCGCCAGTCTCTAACTCGACCATCGCCTGATCGTAGAGCAGGGCAGATGTGTCCCGATATTTCTCTGCAGTAGTCACATCCGAATTCTAACCCCGTTCACTTCGGGTAATGAGAATAGACTTTACTCCAACCATTACATCGCTAGGAGGTCGCCAAATTGGTAGCCACTCTGACCACTGAGATGAAAACCGGCAAAGATGTACGTATGGCATCACGATCCGGAGAGTTTATGCAACCTACGTCTGGGACGGCCCCGGACATAGTGCAGACCAACGTCGCAATCTTGCCAAAAGATGTGGCATTTCATTTCTTGCTCTTCTGCCAGCGCAATCCCAAGCCTTGCCCGATCATCGAGGTGATGGAGCCAGGTCAGTTCGAGGCAGCTCTCACCGCTCCGGGCTCCGACATCCGAACCGATGTGCCTCTCTATCGCATCTATCGAAACGGCGAGTTGATCGATGAGCCGATTGATATTGAGTCATACTGGAACGACGACTTGGTGACATTCCTGCTGGGGTGCAGCTTCACATTCGAACACGCCTTGATTCGCAACGGCATCAATCTGCCTTACTACGGAACCGACAAGAATGTAGCCATGTTCAAGACCAACATCGACACCAAACCGGCTGGCCAGTTCGGCGGCCCGATGGTAGTCACGCATCGTTGGATACCTCGTGAAAAAGTCGTGAGGGCAGTGCAAGCCACCTCTCGCTTCCCGGCTGTACATGGGGCACCGGTGCATATCGGAAATCCGCTGGATATCGGGATCACTGATTTGTCGAAACCAGATTTCGGCGATGGGTGGGAGCCAGAATCTGACGATGATGTTTCGGTGTTCTGGGCATGCGGCGTCACACCTCAGGCTGTGGCTATGGAATCGAAGCCAGAATTAATGATCACCCATGCACCCGGATACATGTTCGTCACCGACATGAACGACGAAGAACTGGCCGTGCTCTGAACTATGATTCAAAAAATCTCTGTGTTTTTATGTCAAACATAGATTCAAACACTGGAATCTTGACACTGAAACAGTTGAAGCGATGGTTGAAAGCCAACAGGAACCGGATCAGATGAACACTCCTTCTGACACCATCAGGCAAATTGAAAACATAGTTCTTCAAGACGATTTTCGAGGCATGGCAACGTTGAAGCCACATATGCCCCATGACTACATGGAGCGGTCGGCATCGCTGCTTCTGGATAAATCCGAGCGACTGTTCATCGTTACGGGCTTCTACATAATGGCCGCCGAAGCCCCTGAAACAGACGGGCCACCTGGCGCCGTAGCCATCGGAAATGCCATGGCCAAACTTGGCGCGCAGATTTCTTACGTAACCGATCCACTTTCTGCTGGCGTTGTCCGAGCTATTGCATCTGAAGAGCATCAAGTGTTGGAGTTTCCCATCGCTTCACATTACGAGTCGGCGCAATTCGCCAACCAGCTGATTCAGGAACACGCCCCTTCGGCAATGGTCGCAATCGAGCGCGCTGGATTGGTTGGGGACGGCACATACCGTAATTTCCGAGGAGTGGACTTCACGCCTCACAACGCCAAGATCGACCACATGTTCGATCAACATCCCTATTCGGTGGGTATAGGGGACGGTGGAAACGAGATCGGCATGGGCAACCTTCAGCATGTGATCCCCACCATTGAACATGAATATCTGCCCAAGAACCCCTGCGTCACGACCACAACTGAGCTAATCGTGGCAAGCTGTTCCAACTGGGGCGGCTACGGACTGATAGCCGCCGTATCGCTGCTTAATGGCGTTAATTTGTTGCCGAGTGTGGGAGAAGCGAAGCAGATGGTTAGAGACGTGGTCGCCGCTGGCGCAGTGGAGGGTATGAGTGGGGAGAGCAAAGAGTGGGTTGACAATCGTGACCTAGAGGCCGATTCAGCATGCCTGAGGGATCTGCACGAGTTGCTGTATCAAGCAGGTATAGGAGCTTGACGCCTCAGTAGTAGCTGTCGCCAAGCCACTCCATAATCCGTCGCGCCTGCTCGATCTTCTCTTGTTCCGTCCATTAAAGGTCCCATGTCATTCTGAGCTCGTCGAAGAATCTGCTGAGCACAGCGAAGCGGACAATGGACGGCGAACCAACTCGAAGCCAGTTCCCCTCACCAAGAGTTTATTCGGCGCCTAGGCCTTCAGGCGGCTCTTGGCGCCAGGGTATGAGATTCTTCGACAAGCTCAGAATGACACGGTTTCGTCAGAATGACACGGTTTCGCTTGATCAAGAGCATTTGACGAAAATCCAGATTGTTCAGTAGCTGTAGTCGAGTTGCTGCATAATCGACGGTACCTGCTCGAATTGAACAGCGAAGCTTTTGGGCGGCACAGTACGGCAGAGCTGTTTAAGCATTGCCATCCGCCCTTCGTCGTAGTGTGGCCCGTCGCAGATCACCAATAGCGCTGTGCCGTTGGTGCTTCGGTTAAGGAAGTTACGAAGGAAATTGCGCTGTTCTACAAATTGATTGTCCTGATTACCGCCGCCTTCACGTGTGTATTTGTGATTCGACAAACACCTTAGTCCATTCGATGATTCCCATTCGAAATCTAACGCCTTAGATGGTTTGTCACCTTGGATTTGGTCGCCAGTCCTTATGGCACCATCATGATCAATGTAAACGGCGTTGCTGCCGCTTTGGTTGAGACGCCTGAAATTCACCATCTCACTGAACTGTGAAATGTAATCGGCAGCAATCTTCTCATGTGGGGATTGCCTTCGAGGTTCTTTTGCGAAGTGGGCGGCAAACATTGAATCGGACTGAATCTTTGAAAGGACTTCTTCTTCGTCATATCCGAATCGCCACACGAATGTTTTGATCCTTTTCATCAGACGAGGAGAACGTTCCGAAACTTCGTCTGCCAAGAGATCCAAGTTGCTTTGCCACATACTCTTTTCAATCTCATCCCAATCAGGGGCCTGAAGAGTGCTGTAATCCTCGTACATCCAGTGATGCTCACTCGTCGGCAGGTCGAATTGAGGACAATCCGAAAGTCGCCGTGCTGTTAATTGAAATCAGATGGCGATGCATTGATGTTCCGTTTCCATCAGCCGCCAGTTGGCGACGTTGATAGCTGCCTCTGATGAGTCGACGCCTATCCAACGCCGTCCGAGGTTGTTCGCCGCTTGGAGTGTGGTCCCTGATCCACAGAAGAAGTCCAATACTGTGCTTTGGCTGTTCGAAGACGCGGTCACTATAGTCTCCAACAGGTCCAGATTCTTCTGTGTGGGATAGTCGGGATTCTGAGGGTCCTTGAACTCCCAAACGTCTTGCATCCTCACGCCATCAGAGATCGCATCTTCGGCGTACATAATCTTGCGAGGATTGCCGGTTGAAGACCATTCGATCAGCCCCTCTCGGTCCAGTTTCTCCAACTCTTCCGGAGGATATATCCAGTGTCTGCCCTCTGGCGGGTGCATACCGCGCCACATTCCTCCTGTGGCGCCGTTGATGGTTTCGCCGGGAGCATGCAGGGGAGTGGTGGTGTATCGCCTTCCCAGCTCATCAATCTTGTTGTAACGCCTCAGAATAGTTTGTCGCGATTGAAGCACCTTCGGATCGTTCCAAATATATCGACCCAGCTTGGTGTAGAAGAGGATCGTGTCTTTTATGTTGCCGTAGCTTCGGCGCCGGAAGTTCTTTGGATTGCACTTGATGCGCGTAATCTCATTGCGGAAATTCTCCCGGCCGAACACATCATCCATCATCAACTTCACATAGTGCCCTACTTTGACATCTGTGTGGATGTAAAAACTGCCTGTATCGCTCAGAAGGCCTCGCGCAACAGCTACGCGGGCCTTCAGAAAATCCAGATACTCGTCTAGCGTGTACACATCAGAGTAGGCGACTACTGCATCAAGGGAGGAACTTATTGTCGCGGAGCGGTTCTCAGACGATCTGAAGGTATTCTGAGTAGCGAATGGAGGATCAATGTAGATCAGGTCGATCTTTCCATTGAAAAGCGATGACAGCTGGTTCAAAGCGTCGAGATTGTCACCATGTATCAGATAGTTGGCATCACCGGAAAATTCATTTGAGGTTTCTAGTTTTATGTTTGCGAGCTTTGCGGACATCAGTCGTGCGTCTGGATCGGTCGCAAGCGGTTGCCTGCGTGAGAAACATGTTAAGTGAATCCCTCTCCAGCATCGTGAAACTTGACACACGGATCAATCTATACAGATTCATTTATTGCCGCTACTTGTGCTTGAAGATACTCGCCTTCTACGTCGTGCTCTATCTGACACCGTCTCCGGAACTAGGAGGACGAGAGCCACAGCGCCCATCACTGCGAATCCCCCTGTGAACCATGTGGCAGATGAAAGAGCCAGAACCTGTGCGACGCCCCCGATGAAAGGCGGCCCCAGCGCGCCTCCGACGTCTGATACGAAACGCCATACTCCCAGGAACTCGCCTGGATCCTCAAGCGGCGCCAAGTCTGACCCTAGCGTCAAGACGAAACCGCTGCTCAATCCGTTGCCCAATCCGGCCAGTACAGCCGCTGCCATCAACATCGGTTGGCCAGTGGCCAGTGGCAGCAAGCTCAATCCTGCGCCCATCACTACCAACGCCGGCACTCCCACATACTTCCTACCGAAACGATCCATGATCCAACCCACAATCGGAAACATAGTCGAATCGACAGCGTATGAGACGCTGGTGACGTAACCTATCTGGTCGTTTTTCAAACCTAAATCGTCTGCCCATACCGGAATTAGGAACTCTCGTGCGGCACGGATGAACTGTAATATGATCGCCACACTGCCCGCCGTCGCAAAGTCTCTCTTGTGAACCCACATAGTCGAACCGATGCTTGCAACTACGTTGCGTCTGTCTCCAGCAATTAGCTGATCACCCCCGGAACGGATCATCGTTATCAGCACGATCACGCCCGTCAGCGTTGCAACAGAAGCTTGGACGTAAAACGGAGCCCTAAGGTCAACATACTCTGCCAGCAATCCTCCCACTATTGGGCCGGCGATGGCGGCGATGCGACTCATGCCGCCATACATTGAAAGAGCCTTGCCGCGATGGTGAGTTGGGACGGCCCCTGCGATGTAGGCGTGTCGCGAGATCATCCAGAAAGCGAAACTGGCGCCAGCGGCGAAGCGTGCAGCCAAAAGCATGGATATGTTCTGACTGTGAGCAGCTGCTAACGAGGCCAGCACGAAAAGGGTGATTCCAACCATCATCGTGCGCCACATCCCGAAGCGAGATACCAAGATCCCGGCTGGCACGTCGCAGCTCAGAGTTCCGATGTGACGTGCACCTACCGTCAAACCGATCAACACCTCAGTCGCAAGGAACTCGTGGCGAGCGAAGATCGGCAACACGGGGATAAGGATTCCCTGCCCGAAAGATAGCAGAAAAGACGGTGCGTATACCGTCCAGATTAAAGATCGGATAGAGAAGCCGAAACGCCTCGCGTGGCGTGAAGCCACAGATTGACGCGACGCCGACTTCACGAAACCAGCGTCTCAAATCTTGAGGATGCAAGCGTCGACAAGCCGCTGTTAAGTGAATTCATGAGCATTGAAGGTCACTTTTGGCATAAAATCTTTTACAGAGCATTGACAAGACTGCATTTAGCCACAGTCATTTTGAGTTCTGGCCTCTGCAAACCGAGGGTAAGACTCAGAAGCCGAATCAAGTTTACGCGGAGGATACAAATGTCTGACATCAGCGAACGAGGATACGCCAACCCAGAAGCCCTAGTTTCTACCGATTGGGTTGCTAAACACGGAAGTGATGAGGGTATACGCATCGTCGAATCTAATGAAGACCCGCTTCTGTATCCATCGGGACACATTCCCGGCGCGGTTGAAATCGACTGGGCCGCCGACCTCAACGATCCTCTTCGCCGAGACTATCTTGATCGAGACGGCTTCGCCGAATTGATGTCGACTAAGGGGATTTCCAACGACACGACAGTAATTCTCTACGGAGATCGCAACAACTGGTGGGCTTGCTACGCCCTTTGGATATTCAACCTGTTCGGACACACCAACGCCAAGATCATGGACGGTGGCAGGATGAAGTGGGAAGCCGAAGGACGTGAATTGACTAGAGACGCCGCTGAAGTTCCGACTGCCACTTATAACGCCCCTGAGCGCGATGACTCGGCGATCCGTGCTTTCAGAGACCAAGTGTTGGCGCATGTAGGGGCATCAGGCAAAATGATAGACGTGCGGAGCCCTGAAGAGTACAGCGGCGAGCGTCTCCACATGCCTGACTATCCCAACGAAGGCGCATTGAGAGGCGGACACATCCCCGGCGCTGCTAATGTGCCATGGGCGACTGCCGCCAACGAAGACGGCACCTTCAAGAATGCCGAAGAGTTGAGAGGCATCTACGAAGGCAACGCTGGACTGTCTTCAGACGATGACGTCATTGTCTACTGCCGCATCGGAGAGCGCTCTAGCCACACTTGGTTCGTTCTCACCAACCTTCTCGGTTACGACAATGTCAAGAACTACGACGGCAGTTGGACCGAGTGGGGCAACGCAGTAGGAGTTCCTATAGAGAAGTAGGGCGGCCATCTATTCCCAAACTGGTCAATTGCACGACCAAATGGCACTAGGCCACCTCACTTTCCGCATCACCCTGATTGTCAAAGGTGGAAACCCTTCCTGATGAAATCAGGAAACACCCAAGATTAGGGATTACCCTGTCTAGCAAGCATCCGCGCGAGTATCTCAACGGTGACTTTCGCACAACAGGTATCATTCCTGCCTTTACCTGAATTCCGAGGAATGGTCGATCTTGGGCAAGGAAGAGAGCAATGCCTGCGTTTAGGGTCGCAGCTAGTGCTTGAGGCGATCTCTTCCAACGAAAAAGGGGATACTATGTTGGTATGTCTCAAATTCCTGAACCCCTCCAGTTGATGCTCGAAGAGCTGGATGGATTGGATCGCACCGAGCGTGCGCAGTACCTGCTGGAGCTTTCAGATGAATTCGAGGAGGTGCCTGAGCGCATAGCCACTCGTCCGTTTCCCGAGGATCATCGAGTGCCAAAGTGCGAATCAGAAGCCTTTGTGTGGGCGGAAGATCAAGATGACGGCACTTTGAAGTTTCACTACGCGGTGGAGAATCAACTTGGAATATCTGCACGTGCCATATCTGTCATCATGGACGAGACTTTATCTGGACAGTCCATTCAAGAAGTCGCTGGAGTGCCAGCAGATATCGTCCATCGGATTTTCGGAAGGCAACTCTCAATGGGAAAAGGTGAAGGTCTCGCTGCAATGGTCGAATTGACTACTTATGAGGCGAGGAAACGTCTCGCCGTAGAATGACTCAACTTCGTTTGTAGAGTCAGGCACGGGCGCGGTATTTAAGAGACGACAAGAACCTCTCAGATGCCTCGGCAATCTCATCCACTGCGATGTCGAATACGTCCTTGTTGGCACGTGAGGGCACACGATATCCGCTTATCTTCCTTACGAACTGTAGTGCCGCGGCTCGAATCTCATCGCTTTCGGCAGGTTCATTCTTGGTTCTAAGCGTCTTTATGCTTCTGCACATCTCTATCAAAATCTCCTGGAATCAAACCATCAATGCCGTTTCAACCGAGTTGATAGGCGGCAAGTAGTCAGCCATCACATCCCAGGAGTCACCATCATCTCGGCTGTAGAACAGCTGTCCAGTAGTAGTGCCAACATAAACTCCACATGGGGCAAGCGCATCCGTCGCCAAACCATCCCTCATCGAATGTAGATAAGCGTTCTTCTGTGGCAGTCCCTGAGTCAATGGCTCCCAATCGTCTCCACGGTTGCGGCTTCTGAAAACTCGGAATTTCGCATCAGTCACGTAGCGGATGCCGCCTCCGAGTTGATCGCCTACCACCTTGTCTTCGGGCAAAACATAGACCGTGTCAGGGTCTTGAGAATTGACGGCCATCGCCAATCCGAATCTTGACGGCAGTCCCTCGCTGATGTCAATCCACTCCGATCCCCAATTTTCACTTCTGTAAACACCACAGTGATTCTGCTGGTAGAGAACAGCTGGTTTTTCAGGGTGCGAAACTAGCTTATGAGGGCACTGGCCGACTTCAGGGAAAGTATCAGGCATGAAATCGGCACGAACGCCCTTGTTCAACGGCTGCCAAGTCTTGCCGCCGTCCTCTGTGCCGAAGACTCCGGCCGCGGATATGCCAATTGCCATCCGATCCTTTGAGAGCGGATCCAAAACGATGCTATGCAGACACATACCACCGAATCCCGGCATCCATGTCCCACGAGTAGGATGCAGTGTGACGCCTTCCACTTCGTCCCAAGTATTGCCGGCATCAACACTCTTGAACAGGCTCGCTGGATCAGCCCCGACATAAATCACGCCGGGCTCATCTGGGCGTCCCGGGGTGATCTGCCAAAATCGGTTAAGTTTGATATCGCTGTCTGCCTCAATCGTTGGCCCCTCGCTCGAGCTTTGCCAAGTTGCGCCAAAGTCGTAGCTGCGATGTATCTCGGATCCAAACACTACATCGTTGCTCAACACCATCAGGCTGCCACCTTCACGATCGTCGTACACGACTTGAAACACGTCAGCTCCGGCCCAGTGATGCGCGATCATTTCCCATTTTGAACGATTCTGATCGCTTGAGAAGATGAAAACTCCCTTGCGGGTTCCAACTAAAACCAGAGTGTCGCCCTTATTAGGGATTGTCACCGTCGACATATGATCTCCTTTCAGGAGGTATCTAAACCTGATATCGCTCCAACAATCTGCGCGCGATTAAGAGTTTCTGCATCTCGTTGGTGCCTTCTCCGATGATCATGAGCGGAGCATCACGATAGTAGCGCTCCACGGGGGTTTCCTTCGTGTAGCCCAAACCTCCGAGAATTCGCATCGCCTCAAGCGTGACTTCACCGCACATCTCGCTCGCAAACAGTTTCGCCATGCCTGCCTCTAGGTCAACTCGATGGCCCGCGTCTTTCAATTTGGCGGCCTTCATAGTTAACAACCGTGCGGCCTCGATTTTAGTGCCCATCTCGGCCAATTTCAGTTGTACAGCCTGATGCTGAGAAATAGGCGCTCCGAAAGTTTCCCGCTTCTGAGCATAAGATATTGCCGTTTCGAATGCCGCGGCAGCAACTCCAACAGCACGAGCTGCGACATTGATCCGTCCCGATTCCAAGCCGTTCATTACTTGCTGGAAACCCCGCCCCTCATGAACACCGATAAGACACTCGGGACCGACGCGACAGTCGTCGAAAAGAAGCTCGCCAGTGTCGACGCCTCGGTAGCCCAACTTGTCGATGTGCTGACCGACCGACAATCCGGGATTGGTCTTTTCAACCACGAAGCAACCTATTCCACGATACGGCGGATTGGCATCGAGATCGGTCTTAGCAAGCACAGCGAAGGCATTGCCGTGTTCCGCATTGGTAATGAACATCTTTCTGCCGTTCAAAACATACTCCTCACCACTCTTAATGGCTCGGGTGCGGATGTTCTGCACGTCACTACCGCCCTCAGGCTCGGTCAACGCCAATCCGCCTCGAATTTCGCCTGAAGCCATGCGGGGCAGATAGCGAGCCTTCTGACCCTCGGTTCCATGATCGGCGATTATCGACGCCATCAGCAGGTGCGTGCCTAAAACACCGGTGATACTCATCCACCCCTTGCTCAACTCCTCAAAGGCGATAGCGAGTGTCACGTGGTCCAAGCCCAAACCGCCATGTTCTTCAGGAATCGTGATCCCGAACAGACCCATCTCAGCCATCGTATCCACCAACTCGACAGGGTAGATATCGTCGTGATCGTAACGAGAAGCAACTGGTTCTACATCTCGACGTACGAACTCCCTTACCATGCTGACTATTTGGGAGCGCGTCTCTTCAGAGGTCTGAGTCATAAGACAAACCTATTGTCGCTCAACTCGCTTTGAGGGAGCGGATAAGATATCCGAAGCTGTTTAGTCTTCGAGCGTCAGGGCACCCAGCAAAACAGTGCCAGTTACGACCAAATCGGTTTCGCTGCCAGATGATGGGCTGGATGGGCGATCATCTTTGGATTCTCCCATCAAGGTCAAGTTTTGAATCTCTACGTTCCATTCGGATGGAATACGCAACTTGACTTCCCCCATTACGCACGTCACCTCCAAAGTTGCCGGTTTGTCTGCGATGCTCGCCGACCTCAGATCCATCCTCGCGCTGCCCATTATTGCGGTAGCCTCACCTCCCTGGAAATCGCTGGAGTTGACGCTGTGGGTGTTTTCGGCAAAGATGCTGAACACGCTGGCATCCCCAGAGTGACTCTCCTCAGTGTGGTCGGATCCGGCGTTGAAATTCGGAATTGAAGTGGTCTCGCGCCGTTTCCTACGAGGTCTCATGGCTCCGAACAAGATCAATGCTCCCAGAGCGATGATGATAGCCGGCCAAACGTATGAGAAGTTCAGCGCGCCCAAAATGGCCAATTGAACCGAGGCAGCAACCAAAATAATTATCAGCGGCCCTGCAATGCTGCGAAACCGGCTAGTCACCACCATCGCCAATCCCAAAAGGATGAAGATTGAAGGGATCCACTGAAACAGATTGAGATCATCGACAATGCCCAGATTTTCGATGAGAAAGATAACGCCGATTGCGACTAAGATGATCCCGAAAATTACTCGGCTAGATATTCTGGTTGTGTCCATGAGCATCTCCAGCGGCATGATTATAGGATGACGCTATTTTACAGGCTGATGTGCCACTCCGTTTATCGTGTAACAGGACGAAAGGCAACAACGCGCCTGACATATCCCAGCCGAATATGATGCGTGAGGATTACACCTCTAACGAACCAACAAGATAACACGCTCTGCCTGATTAAAGCAGACAGAGTATGTTATCCGATTGCCTTAGCGTCAGTCGAAACTAACCTGATGTCGCACGTTCGACAGCCAGCGACACAGCGCGGCTTACGAAGACCTGTACCATCGCCTCGCGGTATTCGGCAGAGGCATGAACGTCGTCGTTGAACATTCCGTCCAACTCCGCGCCTCCGCGCCTAGCGGCTCTGGCGATGATGTTCTTGACCGGTTCTTTGCCTATCAAGATGCGTTCAGCGCGTCGAGAACGAACGGCGTGCGAACCGGCGCCGGTGATGCCTATGCGAGCCATCGTGCAGATACCGTCAGCACCGACAGTCACTGCTGCTGCTACTCCGACTATGGCGTAATGCGACGCCTTGTTGGCAAGCTTGATGTATGCCGAGCCAGATCCTTCAGGCAGTGCGGGACACTCGATGCGTGTAAGCACCTCGTTGGAACGCAGTGCAGTTTGCAGGTAGCCCCTGAAGAAGCGATCGGCAGGGATGGACCTGCTAGCCCTTGCCGAAGCAGAACCAATTCCGAAGTCGAGAGCCAGGGCGACCGCCGGCATGTCGCCGGCAGGGTCGGCGTGGGCGAGCGAGCCGCCGATGGTTCCCCAGTTTCGCACCTGCGTGTCTGCGACCTGTGCCGCTGCCTCGCTTATCGCCTGCGCTTTGCTCGCAATGGATGCCGACGACTCCAATTCGTTGTAAGTCGTCATGGCGCCTATTGAGATTCCCCCATCACCAGTGTCTTCAATTCCTCTAAGCGCATCGATGTTCCTTAGATCGATCACTGCCTGAGGTGTTGCCAGCCCGAGTTTCATCATCGGAACCAACGAGTGCCCCCCGGCAAGCAGTTTCCCTTCGTCGCGATATCGAGAAAGCGCGCGCGAGGCTTCCTCCACAGTGGTCGGCGCGTGGTACACAAAGGGATCAGTCGTGCTTGTAGTCATCTATCAATTTCTCCCTTTGGCAGCTGCCGACCTGGCGGCTCTGCGTGCCTCTTTCGCTTCTTGTATCGTTCTCCAAATCTTTTCCGACGTCAACGGCATGTTGAGATGCGCCACGCCCAGATGCTTCAGCGCATCTACAGCCGCATTCACAACGGCAGGCGACGCGGCGATGGTGCCGGTCTCTCCAGCGCCTTTCGCTCCGAGTGTGTTAACCGGGGTGGGAGTGACTGTGCGAGCCGTTTCGAACGTCGGCATATCTTCGGCGGTCGGGACCGCGTAGTCCATCATCGTGCCGGTCAGCAGCTGACCATCTTCCGAGTAGACGGCTCCTTCTTGCAAGGCCTGACCAACGCCCTGAGCGATGCCGCCATGCACCATGCCGTCCACAATCATCGGATTGATCACATTGCCGACATCATCTACCGCCACATAACGCTGCAACGTGGTTTCGCCGGTGTCTTCGTCGATCTCGACCACCGCGATGTGAGTGCCAAACGGCCAGGTGAAGTTTTCCGGGTCGAAGAAGCTGACTGCTTCCAGACCGGGTTCCATGCCGGGTGGCAGGTTCTTCGCCCAGTAGGCCGCCAATGCGACATCGCCCCATGGAATCTCTCGCTCTCGTATGTCTTCTACGTAGAACGAGCCGTTCTCGAAGACGACTTGCTTGGCATCTACACCCATCTCGTGTGCCGCTATTTGTTTGGCTTTTTCGATTACCTTGTCAAGGCTCATCATTAAAGCCTGACCACCCACAGCAAGGGATCGACTGCCAAACGTGCCGGTCCCAAACTGATGCCTTTCAGTGTCGCCATG
>JAODVQ020525679.1:0-24083 GCA_025400075.2 Phenganax stokvisi
GTGCTCATTTGCATTCAATTCGGCACATGAAAAGTTCGACGTTTGAACCGGGCCTTACACAAATTTGATTGTATCCATTATTACTTCCGCGCGTTCGTTTGTTGATAGGAAGCGAAGAAAAAGCAAGATTTTGGTGAAAAGACTGCGCCAGGCTTTGATTTTGAGTTTGTATTATTCTTTGTCTTTTCTTTCACTCAAGTTTTCTTTGTAAATACCGTATTTGCTCGATTGAGCGCCGCGGTGCTCTTTAAATCTTCAGTGTTTCAGATGTGCGCTTATTCAGGGGCGGTGCTCAATCGAGGGCGGTGCTCTTTAAAAATATTTGGTTTTTGCGTCGATTGTTTGTAATTTTCAACACTGAGATGAATGAAAGCAACGAAACAGCTGGCCGTTGCGAGCCAGAAGACGCTTGTTGCTAACGTTCTAATAGAATTGTCGCGCTTGATGACGACATTTCTAAAAGCAAACATAGAAAACAAGCTCTCCGCATTTTGTGAATAATTAATGCGGCGTTCATTCGGGGGCGGCGCTCTTTAAATGTTTTTACTCTCAAATACGGTTCTTATTCGGGGGCAGCGCTCAAACAAGTAAATACGGTATCCCTGGCCGAGGCTACAGATTGATGTTACAGTTTTATGACCTCTGAAAATCTCAAATAATTTATATTTTTATATTCATATGATCTATTTTTCTTCTTTCATTAGCGATAATTTTCTTCGAGTCAAAGTATTCTTTGAGGAGTTAAATCTTCAAAAAATTGTCCAAGCGACATTTTATGATGTAAGCTATAAAACCAGCCTCGTACCCAGGCGCTAAGGCTTTTCTATCAGAACTACTTGGTGGGTGCTATATATAGTCTGTGTACTATACATAGATCTGTGGTTACTTGGGGAGGTTTGGACGATGGAAGCATAGAGGTGGAAGCTAACAAGTTTCGTCTCGCTCTCTCCAAGCAGCCCCGCGCGTTTGCTTAGCATAGCTACTGATCTATATATGATAGCCACCTAATAGTTCTGGTTCTGGTCGAATGGGCAGAACAGCCTTTGCGCCTGGGTACGAGGCTGCTTTAAAACCCCGTTAAACTGTGAAAAACTTCGCAGGCTTTTTTAAATATCAGTCAGAGAGACTTATTACAAAGCATTCATTCATCCGAACACGTTCCACAACGAACATGATTACAGTGCATGGTGCGACCCAATTAGAGAAATTCACTTCGTTATACGGCGACTATCACTTGGACAAATTTAAAAACTTTCATGGACCCGAGTACGCTCAACAATAATCATGACGTCCCATCACTTCTTTGCTTGCCGTAGTGAATTTATCACTCGAAAAGACTAGCAAAAGTGATTCGAGTACGTCTCACAACTTGACGTCATATCAAAATTTTTTAGCTAGAAACATTGCTTGGTGACATTGGAGGTCAACTTGGACTCTGGATCGGGATTTCTGTGATTTCTGTCGCCGAATTTGGTGAACTACTCGTCTCGCTATGCATTGTGGCGGCACGAAAATCCCGACGAAGAAATAAAACGAAAACGTCGGAAATTGAGTTACATTAACTGGAAACACAATTCCCCAGCGCCAGAAAACTATACTGACGTGAGCACCCTTCCGACTACTTTTTTGGTTTTTAAAACGACACGAATACATAAACACGTAATTATTTTTCAGTCAAAATTCTTAGAAATTCTTCTTACGGTACTTTATAGGATATATTTTAGAAGGGCACGAGCGTTTCAAATTTATTTTATTGCATACCATGGAATTTCGCCATCGTTTAATTGCCCTGGCGATGTGGATAGAACATCCTTTGATGCAGTTTTAGTTTGAATTCAAGAGAGGTGAACACAATGAAAGTAGCTGTTTGACCCCTTGCAAAACCGTTTGGAAAGCTGTAGCCAGGTTTTAAGGATGAGCTTCCGGTTATCATTTCAAAAAAATGTAAATATGATGGTCGTAATCTAATTCGCGTGCAAAACATGTAAGTATATAATATAAAAAACATTCTACATCAGCGTTGTTTGAATAAAACATAGAATGAACTTGAATACGTTAAAAAGCAACAATTATTCAACATGCAACTTAACCAGTGACATCCTCTGACGTCATCTGATAATGATTAGTGCACTCCATACACTACACAATTATTTCTCTAAGTACTATGGAAGATAAGTCAAAACTTGTTTTGCTGTAAAACTTTTGTTCGGAGGTAGTTTGAAAGGAGATGAAACATAACCAGGTTCAACACAAACCATCTTTAGATACTGAAATATAAAACACAGAGAAAATGATGAGTTTGCTGTACAGTAAATTTTGCAAGAGTCGCCAGCGCAATTATGTGAAACCTGCACACAGTATTAAGAGAGTTTAACTAATTGACTACTTTTATATGAAAAACAACCGACAAATGTTAAAGAACATATAAGAAGATAATGCGAAGCAGGCTGTACCGAATGACTGTAGAACCCACAATATTAAAATGCAAATGAATAAAGTAGGACAAAGTCGCCCTCACAGTTTGCATGCGGAAGCGTAGATGCACACAAGGCCGGCGAGAGCCAACCACGGGCCCCAGGACAAATTGGTGAACACAGGCCCTCGTCCCTCGCAATCAACGAAGGAGCCATCTGCTAACAACGAACGTCTCAGATACCGAGATTTCCGGGCCGCGGGTATTTTGCCCCCTTTGCCCCTCCCCCCTCTCGCCGGCCCTGGATGCACACTAGAAGAAGAAAAACAAACTGAAAACTCAGCCACAAAAACGTAGCAGAATTGAAGAGCGTACAAAAATTCATTTACTAGGTAATCACCGATTATCATGACACATTTGTTCTATGTTGTGATATTGTTGGCGCACTATACCTCATCATTTCCAAAATCTGACATTTGTTTTGCTTTTTCTAACCAAGGATTCCAGACGACTGCAATAAAACATTATTATGATCGTCTTATATCATATTGTTTGTTTGCCGTTTTTCATTACACAACAATACGGTGATGAGCCATTATGGCGAAGGGGTGATTTTCCCTGGGCTCAAGGATGATTTCCACAAATCACCGTTAATGAAGAAAATACAAATAAACCGAATGAGTTTTTCATTTCTCAAATCCGACAGTAAAATAATGGTAAAGAGTTTTTACCTGTATCAGGGAAATTTTCCTTCGTGATTCTAATATTATGATCGCCAGTAAACAGCAAAATTTCTTTAGGTGTTTCTTTGTAGACACTGAAAACAAAACGTGGTCAACTTAAGACTTTATTCAGTGAAGAAGGAAAAAGCATTTTTCGACCAAAGGATCGATTTCTAAAGCCTGTTTTCCACTAGGGGAATTATTTCAAAAATAAGTCTAGGAATGCCACTGGCTTGCAGAATATGTTGCCACAAAAAACTCTTTAAGCGAACCAATCACGTTGCTAGATTTACTTTTCGTTCGAACGAATTCGTGTGGTGGAAAATGGGCCTAAAGTGGCTTGTATACCTGTCAATATTTTCGAAAATATGAACAAAGTTGTTTTTCTCTTCATGTTCTCCGCCATGAACCTAAAACACAGAAAAATACGAAAAGGCCGTCATCCATGGCAGCCGCTTTCTTCGCGCGTGTTTCAAAATTCACAAATCCGCTTGCGCAAGTACGTAGCTAAAGCGGTTTGCAAAAAAATAACCGTAAACTCACTGGTACATATAATTAGTCAGTCAAATCACAACCTTGCTATACCTTGTCAATGAACTCGCATGACTGAAGTCCTTGTATTTTGACGTTCTCAACATTATCAACATTGTGGTATGTGTGAAGAAGTGTTGTGAACTCAAACTCTTTAGCGCCTGTCAAATAATAAAACGAAAGTGGTAGTCATTGAATATCATAAATCAAACATTGTAGACATTTTTATGAATTATAGACAATTTAATTCACCTGTGTTTTCAATGTTTATTTCCGTGACAAACTCATAATCTTTCAGAGTTAATGTGTACCAGAATTTGAAACTAAAATTGTATAAAAACATAGTTTCACCATTGCTATGAAAAGTATACTCAAAACACACGTTTGAGTTTACAAGTTTGATAAATAAATGTATGCTAGTATAAATTAGTCGCTTTTTACACCATCAAAATTATTATATAATATTATTAAGTATATATATGAAGGATTATAGAAGAGCATCAAACTTAAAAGAGTTCAGTTTTCACTATAGCCTTCTGGGGCCTGTTGTACGAAGCCCGTTTAGCTTAAACGGTGGAAAATCCAGAATTTAAAAAGACTTTCTCATCATATATTTTAGATCTTTTAAATCCAACCTTATGTGTTAAGTCAATAATTAGATACAAAATTATTGTCATCAGTTTTAAAAATTTCGGTTCGGTTGGACAAGGAATGTACAAATATGATTTATATTTTGACCTTATCCACCGTTTAAGGCTAAACGGGCTTCGTACAACCGGCCCCTGGTAAACACGAACTCGTGTCCTTCCTGTCTTAACCATCCATTTAAGTTAGTTGGCAACATAACATAATACTTAGGGCGCACTTACACTGGCGATTTTTGCAGCGACTTTTCACCTGTTGAATGATGTGACAGAGTGGATTACTGGCGAATATACTTGGTCCAACAATTATGCCAATGTACTCGCCAGTCAACGTACTCGATCACATCCGCCAAAAAGGAGAAAAATCCCAGCAACAATCGCTCGTGGAAACGGGCCTTGACTAGTATCTTCGTCACGCATTTTGTCACTGTACATGAATGTAAATTTGCAAGAATTTGCAGTTCTCGCCCAAAAGTTTCAAAACTTGGTCCAATCTCATTGTCTTCAACAATTCAACAAACCTAAAATCCCAAACTTTTCTTAATTCAGGTGTATCTTCCAGAATTAGAACAGCCACAATATTGCCACTTACATCCTTAAAAATTTAAAAAAATAGTTTTAGTTTTGTTTGATTGCATTTTCTACTCGACAATATGCAGTCTCCAGCGTTCAGTCGGAAAAAAAAGCGCGGGGAAAAACAAGCGATAGTGCCAGATCTCCACGACGCGCGAAATTTAAAATGGTTTTAAATTTTACTTGTTCACAGTATTGGAGTGCTTTCATCGTTTTAAGTTCTGAAGAAGACTTAAGTACTCGTATTCAAGTCGGCTGGAAGAAAGCTGACATTACTGAGTCTATTTCACACAATTTTCAGGCGTTTAAGTTGCTTCATAGCTTTGAAATTGCAAATAATATTTGATCAAGTTGATTTGTTTCGCGTTTGTGTTCTGAACCTCATTTTGCTAAAGCTTCAGCAGGCTGTGAGTATTTTAATGGCTTTTTTGAAATAAGAATCAAATTTAGCTAGGAAATAAACTGTTATCACATCGTACTTTACCTTTTCAGGACTCTTGTGAACTTTCCAAGTTTGAGTTCTTGCGAATCCATGTTGTGGCCCAAGTTTCCAAGGTCCAAAATTTGCTGGTAATTACGTTTTCAAAATATAAATTGCAGCCACTGATGTATATATGTCAGTGATTGCAGCCCTTTGTACTTAACCAACATTGAATCCGGTGGATTGAATCTAGTCCAGATGAGCGTATAGTCTTTATTTGAGTGCCAAAATGGGATGATTTGACCAGATGTTTAAACGACCTCTATTTTTAGTAGTTGTAAATGTCCATAACTAATGCCTGATGTTTTTACTTGATCTAATGCCAAACAATTTTTTCCACCTAATTACTGGACATGCACTTATTCATATTTGTCTAAACAGCATGACAATTTTACTCATCAATGAGAGAGTCTTATCCCTGAGAACTTTAAAATACGACTTAGTGAACTCAAAACTTACGAAAAACAACAGGAATGCCACCTCTTATTGCTTTTTTTCCATCATATACTGCCTGCTTACTAAAGTAGTAATATAAAATAGTATTTACAATAGTGTTTTGTTTTATAATTCTACATTAAAGTTGAAAGTCTGGAAACACAAATTTAAAGTACCGGTATTCACTGATTTATATTCACCTCACAAATAAGAGTTCTTTGCCTCTACATTTCCAAGAAGTTACAGTTGCTCCTGTATAAAGGTCATTTTTATATTAACCCACTAAGATGCAAGACTCCCCAGTCCTCTCCTCTTGTTTATATTCCTCCATCTAATCCCCATACGATTCTACTTGCCACTGGGTAGCTATTGGTACTTAACTCATTAAGATACAATGCATGCTCCCTTATACATTTATGTTTACATCGCTCTACTCTGAGGCTGGACAATTTTTGTTGAAGTGTCCAACAATTCAACTGGTGTGCAATGGAGCACCTGAATGGCAAAAGGACAGGGAAGCAAGTTTCCATGGAAGGACAAACACAAATATTTCTCCTTTGGTAATGACAGCAACTTACCAAGTTGGGCTCATGCTGTCTGGAAATTTGCCGATTATTTGGAAAGAACTTAGGCATTTCCAGCCATTTGGGGGCAAAATATCTGAAATTATATTTTTTACGTCAAAACATCGGTTTGCAGTTAGCTGGGGCCCACAGTTTACCTGTTTTAGAGTTTAACATGCAGCCTGTTCTTCATATTGAAAATGATACTCTTTAAACTTGAAGGGCACCTTTGCCTTCCTTGCCCCGAGTAAAAGGGAGGAGGGGTAGTTCCCCCCCTGTAATACAGTCCTAGCATCCCTGTGAGTATATGCTGGGCTGCTGCTCTGATACCCCCAGCCTATGCAATAATCAGGGGCCATGGAACCATGGGGCATTGGGGGCAAGTGCCCCGCCCCCACTTTTTGTACCAAAAGAAAATTTGCCCTTTTTTCCATGGAGTAGAAATGCCCTTGTTTCAGGAACTATAGAGTTAAGGAATTTTTTCATAGATACAAATGCCCCCCTTATTATGTGCAATGGTGGTAGAAGTAAGATCTTTCGGATGAATTGGAGTTGCATATGCATAAAACTCACGTGCCCTAATTGGTCAGTGCCCCTCCACTTTTGAGGTGCTTCTGCAGCCGCTGGCAATCATACAGTACTATAGCAAGCAGTTGACAGTTTCCCATTAAATGTGACATTCGGCTTGAAAGGAGCACATACCATGTAAACAGACTTTCACCTCAGTCAAGTCATCCTTCTTCAGCACAATGCTAGTCAGCTCACTTGCCATGGCTTCCACAACTTTGTGTACAAATGTTTCAAATCAAATTTATATGTGACAATGATGTGAACTGCTCTATATCAAACGTAACGTATTAGTTGGTCACTTTGACATTCAAATCGTGTGAAATATTTTTATCACCTATTCTGAGTTTATAAGTTTACCAGAAGGAAATCCAGCATATATTTTTTACGATCTCATATATTGATAGATAGATCCAGTTTTCCGTATTTTAATTGCAACATTTCTTGCTTTACATAAATTTGCAACATTAATTTAATTTGCTGCAGTTGCTTGCGAAATACTTCATTTAAGGCACGTACATAATGGTTGCAGAAGATGACTTTAAACACTGACATCTTTTCCTTCCATTTCGCCCTTTTTGTTGATCTCTATGTGAACAGATTTTGTTGCATAACAAAGAGTGATAAAAGGTTTTAATTAAAAACAGCTGTATTTATAAATAGTGAGATTACATGAGATAAGGGGATATCAAAACAAGACGTTTTTATTGAAAAACAAGAATCTCTGATGTGTCACCAGGTTACTTAGGTTTTCTTATTTCGGCCACATTATACGTAAATCTACATGTTATAATGCTAGATTCAATGTAACGCAACTTTAGATCAGATCTGTTGCACAGTCGATCCTTGTCGAACGTTAGTTCGCCAAACGGCCCCATGATTTTGTCTCAGCTCATATTGTGTCACATCCAGCAATAATGACAATAATTTAGAAAAAATACTCCCAGAACCAACAGTGTAAGTCACTTGTTAGCAGAGATTTTGCAGAGCTCCTGTGTTTTTAGATGGATATTAAAAGTAATTGTCGTGAAACCGCAGGAGTGAGCTGTCACGCATTGTTGATCAAAGTGCGCATGCAGTTTTAGAGCTGCGCTCTTTTCTACAAACAAGAAAGGTTCCTGATTAAATTCACTTCATCAGTTTTCATTTACTGTGTGGAATTGAAAGTGCCCATTTCAATCCTGCAAATCTCAACTCTTTTTAATAGTTTTTTTTTGCGATCATATATCATTTTCTCTGAAAAACAATCCATTATGTTTGTTGAGTTCAAGTTGAAACAGGTGAAGACCACGAGACCTGACATGACCTCTTGATCCAAACAAAGGACAGTAATCGTTTCATTTGCATTTCATTTCAATAACACGTCCACTATATAATACATTAATATGTAAATTTATCTCTCACTTGCGTGGTGAAGACATTTTGTAAACAGAAATAATTTGATTGCAAGGAGTTGTGCAAAACAACCACAACGTCTTGAAGTCTTGTGCTTACAGTCAAGGTAGATATTAAATGTTGACATAAAGTGAACTTAGATTTTATTTGGAAGCAGTAGTTGTCCAGAAAGACAACCAGTCATGGTATACTACCAAGAAATTTTTCAAAATACACAGACCTAGAGTTATTGTTAGACTTTTATCTTAAGCTGAAAATTTCTTTGTTTTTGTACAAAAATTTGTTATTTGTACCAAGAATTGAATGAAAGGTGTTTAGCTTAAACGGTGGATAAGCTAAAGTAGAAATCATATATTTATACCTATTTCTCGTGTAGCCAAAACTGAAAGTTTTTAAATGAATACAGTAATTATGTTCTAACCATTGGACTTGAAAGATTAACAAGAGATGATGAGGACGTGTGTTTAAATTCTGGTAGCTCATCTACCGTTTAAGCTAAGCGCGCTTCGTACAATCGCCCCCTAAAATTGTGAAGTAATTTCACTATAAATATATCTGCAGATTTCGAAAGTGGGCGCTGACTAGAAGGGCAATAGATTGGTGGACGTGGATGACTAAGGATTTGTAGCTTATCAAAGTTTAGTTTTGCTCGTGTGAAATCATTGTGCAATACCCACACGATTACCTTCTGAAGAAAGGGAGCTGTCATAACTTCTTAAGAACTTCTTATGCAAATTTCCCCCAACGACCAGTTCTGAAGAGATTAGCTCATCATACGATTAAGGTTTCCACGTATTACACTCTACATGAGCGAAACGATCAAATATCATAATACAACGCATTCGCAATGAACGAGGAGTACGATTATTTGTTTAAGTTATTGCTGATAGGCGATTCTGGAGTCGGGAAAAGCTGCATTCTGCTACGATTTGCCGATGATACATTCTCTGAATCGTATATCAGTACAATTGGTGTTGATTTCAAGATACGCACTCTGAATTTCAATAATAAACAAGTGAAGTTACAAATATGGGACAGTGCGGGACAGGAGAGGTTTCGTACGCTAACTACTGCTTATTATCGCAGTGCTCATGGGATTATACTTGTTTATGATGTGAATGATCGAGAGACGTTCTTCCATATTGAAGACTGGCTTTCTGAAGTGTCTCGTTATGCTGCTAATGATGTGAATAGAGTCCTTGTTGGTAATAAATGTGATGTCTTGAACAAACGGGAAGTTGAGTACGAAACTGCTCGTGTTTATGCAGAAAAATTAGGAATCTCTTTCTCGGAAGCAAGCGCGAAAGATCGAACAAATATTGATAAAGTTTTCAATATTATGGCAAAGGAACTTGTTGATAAGTTGGGAGAGAACTCCAATGCTGCTCCTGCGGTTGAAAATGATACAGTTGAGTTATCCTCTGGGACCGAGGTACCAACTAATAATTATCGATGTTGTGGCTTCGGATAAACGACGTAATTGAGGTCTAAATAAAGTTATCAGGAGGAGATTTTAGAGTTTTTCATAGCAATACAAGAATCATAAAAACGTTTTATATCTTTCACGGTTTAACATTTGTTTACTTGTCGTGCGATTGGAATTTTTGAATTTAAAGTGTTCAGTGATTAGTTAGATGTGTTCAAAGTCGTGACTAAATTTTCAATGTGGGCTGTGAGCTCTAGCGAGAAATCGTTCCTTAAAATAGACTATAACTGGCATGATAAAATCTTTAACATTTGCTGTACTAAAACCTTTTGATAGTGTTGGGTAATGTAAAAAATGAGTCAATGTTTCTTCGTGAAGACTAGAGGTCGAAATTATGCAAGAATTCTTGTCGTAAACTGCTATTAGTAGCTATTGTTGGACTTGGTTGAATTTACTGATCACGTAATTTATTTGCCCAGCTTCACTGGGTACACTTTAATCTTTTAAAATTTTATTTCATTTCGTGTGAGTTGACTGAACGTCTTAAGAGCATGAAGAATTAAAGAAGAAAAATGATGGATAATCGGGAATTTATAGCTTCGTTACACTCGTGCAAGACGTCTTTATGATTTATGAAGGTCAGCTCCACGGCTTACATCTCGATCTTTTCAGTCATATTTCTGGTTCTTAGTCGCCCTTTTCAAACGTCACATTACTGTCGTGCCGAGTGTATTTTAAACAATAGATAATCAGCTGAAATTGCTCATTATCGATCGTTTTTGATGCATTGTACGCAGCAGTAGTGCGACGTTTGAAACGAACCAAATATATCGTTATTCGTCAGTGATGTTTTCCTGACTTCATTGTCACTGTCAGTGATCTTTGATGAATAAAAAGATGACTAAAAATCCTTTGTCTGCTTCGAAATAATTTTCTTTTTCATTGATCGCCGAATTGTCGTGCGCTATATGAAAACCTACCATTAAGAGGGGAATTTTTGTAAGATTTTCGAGTCTTATATTCGCCGATAAACTCATACATTACTTTTCTCTTGATCTGGCAGAATCCATCAGACATTTTTTATCATCTTCTGCCAAGTAGTAATCTATATGTTAACAGAAATTGATTTGGTTATGTTATACCTGTTCTAGCTTTGGATTTAGTTGTTATATTTATGACTTTATCGCTGTTTAAACGTGTTGTGATCGACATTGTTGCAAATTTGTACGTAAATAATTTATTAGAATAAGTAAACCTAAGCATCTACTAAATATGGTCATTGTGAATATTCTAACACGACTATGTATAATAAGTGTATAAAGCCGCGACAGTTATGATATGTTACACATAGATGTACTTTAAACACTTATATCGATAGTGTTAGCACCTGATTCTGCACGTGTATAGAACAAATCTACGAGCGATCTAACTATTTTCTGATTGTTTATGCCTCCGTGAGAGCCATGATGAGAACATTACATGTTGAAATATGTTTTGAAAGAAGTACGCTAAACATTGAATAGTTAATTCAAGAGGATTTGCCACCATCGCCCGAAAAACCGAACCTTTTTCGATTCTATTTTTATGTCGATGAAACAACTACCCTTGAGAACTAGATTTTTAATGTTTAGTAAGTTTTGCTTTATGGCTTACATTTGCATGACTAACTACAGTGATATTCACATTTTTTACATTTTTGCGTATTTAGATACTGTCTTTTTTACATTTTTTCATAAGTAACGCTGTGTCCACATGATTTGCATGTTTTTGTCCACGTGTCTGCCTCTTCATTGTAGACCTCTCCCCCTGGTTCACCTGCCGCAGGAAATTCGTGCACATGTTGCGATGAGTCTCGTTTCCAGGTGCTTGTTCTGACTGCGCGACGAAGTTCTATAGATATAATGGGAGAAAACCTACAGTAATGTATTAATTATCAAGTCCAAGTGGTTTTCATTTCTCTGATTTCGTCAGCGATGTCTTATTGACTCCCTTTTTAGCGGTCATTGATGAGCAAAATGTTTAATCAAGGCCAATGAAAATTGGTATCATGTTTCTCGTCCCCGCCCGCACGGGATTTATCTGCCGCACGAAAATTTTTCATTATTCATTATTTTTGAAAAATAGGCTTAACTAAACAAGCGCATCTCGAATGGCATCTTTCTAAATATTTTACTCGCATATCAATCGTCAAAATGCCTCTATTTTTGATACCAGGATTTTATACTGCTTCTCTGAAAAGATAAATCATGCATATTCTGAACGCGGGAGTATACAACTATTTACTTGAGATTTCTGTGGGGGTTTTTTACAGATGCAAAAAATAATGAAATATGAAATATAAAAAAATTCCGCTCCAAATTTTTGAAAATTGTGGACGAGAAACATGAAATCAATTTTCATTGGCCCAATAGTGGAATGAGGAACATTGCCAATGAATATGAGAATACTAAGCTTTCTTCTGCTGTAATTTTCACCTTTAACTTTTTTATCAAATTGTTTTTGTTTTTTCTTGTCTCTTGCACTTGCTTTTTTTTCTCTTTCTTCATCCATTGCTTCTTCACTTCCCCAAATTTCTAAAGATCTCGCAAATACCTGGAAATTACCAAAAACTATTATGTTCGGGCCAAAAAAAACCCTCTAACTAAATAAGCGAGGCACAAACAGGACTTGAAATATCCTTGAAGAACCATGCAATGAAAAAGAACCACGGTCGTTTTCCCATTTGTTAGTTTGCCAATAACTCTATTACTTTGGTTTAGTCTATTACCTTACCCTGAACTTAAGCTTGATTTGAACCACAAGCTAATCAAAGCGTGACAATAAATTCTATGACTATCCACTTATTCACTAAGGAAAACAAGTTATCAAGACATCAAGGAACCAGATACTGGAAAAACATGAGCACTCTAAAACTTCAGCAATGTTCATATTTGCTTTAATAAAGACAAATCCCTCCAATATTTCCAACATGTAGACTTGTAGTTATAAATTGAGAGTTTTTTGTGACAAAGTATCATAGTCAACTGTCTTCTTTGTTAATATCATTACCTGACTTTTCAGAAATAATTTCATATCACCCCAAGTTGCCTTATGAGGGTTTTTCTTCACAATGCATTTGAGTACAGGTTCTCGTCGCTCCAAATCACAATCTTTTAGTAGAAATTGCTGAATAAAGATCTCAAATAAAGCTTTTTCGATAATACAATAAATAGTAAGTGAAATATAAATAAAACGATCTACATATTAGTAAGTGATTCAAGTAAATTGGACCAAATTTTGTCAGATATGTCGTGACCAACACTCAGATGATTTTATTCATTTCAAAAAGCTACGCATCTAATTTCAGTGAGTTTTAATTGTTCTCTTTACTGTAGTGACGCATTCAAACTTTGTCTGCAGATCCAATCTTAATAGCTGAGAATTGAACAAAATTAAGAAGCATCTTTTATACTTACAGTTTTAGCATCTGTTTTAGTTATCAATGCATGCTTGTCATCATTATCTCTGGAAGAAATTAATATTAGCTGCTGATGTGAGCATATCTTCCACCTTTGTGATTCATGTTTGTTTATTCAGAATTCATCAATTGTGTTACTCTGCAGGGTTGAGATTTAAACTTTGTTACGAATTTGTTACAAAGCTACAAATGCTTTCATTTTGACTTGAAAGTAAGTAATCAAATGCACGTGGGTTTGTATCAGCTATGCATAGACCTTGACTACTAGTTTAATATATGAATGCCTGTAACAGTAATTAAAATCTCAAGGTTTTGAGTGAGTCTCTTCTCAGGAAAAATGACAGCTCTCTCTTTTAGGAATCCACATTGCTTTGATCTTGACAGACAAAAGCCTTCAAGTTTGCACAGTTTCCAGACAATTTTATCACTTCCTCCATATTCTGTGCACATAACAGTGACCCAGTTCAATGCAATGACCACAATGGAACAGCTATCTACCAAACTAAGGGAGGATTTGTCTATTCCATGTTACTATTTGTAAGACATTAAATAAATTCACCTGCAACCATCGCAGACAGCAACAGTAAAGTGCTTGTGTAAGAAAGAGTCGACAAATGATTTGCAACATTCTGTACATTTGATCTGCTCTGCACCAAATCCAGGACCTGAATAACACTTTACATATCAGTGGTGTAACTTAACTTTTCAGACAACTTCCACTCAGGGCAAGTTGGACAAGAAACTTGGTTGCCCTGAATAAAATCCACTTGCCATCAGGCATCGCTCCATTTGTCCATTGAAATAGTAAACATTTTACTTCTTTATACCGCCGCCATGCACGCGTTTGACATGTACGACAATTTGTTTATGTGAAGTTCAAGAGCATTGAATCAGGTTTTTTGTGAATTATGACTGTCGGGCGCCCATTGTGAAACAAATGCGTGCATCGAATGCAACGGACATTTTGTTAAATCAGTGACATACTTTGTTGTTAATATTGTGTAATGAGAGTCCAGGTAAAATCGTAGTAAAACCAAATTATTACATTTCTCTGTGAAAAATATCTATTGGACTATAATGATATAAACTTAAAAGACAGCTACAGCTTTTTGTGGCAAAGTTACTTGCCTGTTCAAGCAAGCAAGAAGAAACTTTTACCTGCCCGCTGTGTGTTTCAAAAGTTTTCTTAATCACCTTGGCACTTATGCAAGTTTCATTTTTTTTACTCTGCGCTATCTTAAGCCCTTGGCTACATACGGTGTCTATAATATACACTAAACATAGTGCTTTGCTATAATTTGCTGTTACAAAATGACTAGTACTTGTTCTTAATAATCGATCTGAAAGTTCACCTGGCTCATACACGATATTCAAGTTCTTCTCAGCTTCGATTTGATCCTCAATATCAAGCAGAAATCCTCCGCCCGAGTCTACTATTCTGCTTGACACAACTTGTATCTCGCTCCTTGTCGTTTTATTTGCTGTTTTATTTGCGTACGGATGACTTGCTAGCCTTGACTGCCGTAGCAGAATTGCTCGCTGTCTATTACGTTCAATTCTTGCTCTTTGCTTGTCGGTTAAATCTTTCTTTGTTTGCGAATCTTCCATATTACTTTGCGTTTTACGTTAGATTGCGTCCGCCATTTTAGAACGACCATTGCACTAAGCGTAACATGAAGTTGCGCTTTTCCAGTAAATATCCTAATTATGCAATTTGAAATCTGTCTGTATGACTGGAGCCACAGAGCACAAAAACGAGCCACTGCCAGATATTCAATAGCCAGGCTAAATTATTGACCAGATTAATATCAGATTAACATAAAATGTGTTGGTCATACCCATTGAACTAAAAATACAATTTTTCATTGCATTGCAAGTTGCAAACTAGGGTTGTTACACGGTGTAATCTGCCTTGCAACTTGCAACGCAAGCCATTGCATTGCAAGTTGAAAGAAAAAATCGCACCGTGTAATATGGCCTTTAAATGCAGTATATTTATAAAAAAAAAGAAATAATAATCTTTTCGTGCTAAGTCGTGCACAGCAGTCATTGAAAAACAAATCAAAAGGGGGAAAAATATGTGCAGCTTATGTTTCGTGCATGAATAGCCAATTTCTACACTAATATTTACCCACCTCGTAATTTGTGTGAATGGGGACTTACAATTGGGCAAAATTATAGCAAATAGTACGTATATTTCGTTAGCATTTTTCAGTTTAATCGCAAGGGGAGACATTTGCATTTTAATGCACTATAGAACACCAGCCACAAATCCATCTGCGACTCCCATGTCAACTTTTTAGATCTTAGATAAGCAGGAGTAAGGAGTTGAGTGAGTAATATTGATGCATTTCTTTGTTTATTAAATTTGTATAAAATTCCTTTACATTACTGTTGTACTGTTAATTGTTTTCTTATTGAAATTTTGTTTTGGGGCACGATAATAATATAAATGTCTCCAAATATTCAAGTAATGGCTACAGTTCACTTCAATGAAATGCAAAATCAAGCTCCGTTGGACTCAAACAAGTAAGTAAGTTTTTAAATATATTATGAGACTTCTTTCTTGGTTATTTTAGATCATCCCGTTGTACTTGTGCGCCTTGACTTATAACTAAATTAACTAAATAAATTTACTGGGACGCTGTGCACAAGTCGTTAAAGTAGGATATATATTTGCAAAGAAAACTATTTGAGATTTAGTATAACCGCGAACGGGAGTTTTGTCAACAATTTTATAATGACTGGGTCATTGACTTTTTATCGTCCTATAAACTCTTCAATGCATTCTAATGTTGTGAAATCATGAATCATAAAAGTTGAATACAGTCGACCGAAATATGTGTGTATGAAAGTTAGTTGACAAGGCTCGTGAGTTCACGAAATCGCTGACGATTTAAGGAGTTCAATTTAAAACTTTAAAACGCGCGTAAATTATATTAAGATGATTGTCAATTTGTCAAATTGATAAATTTCAATTGCATGAGAGAAACATAACCGAAGAGAATCGTTGGAATTTAAACAGCTGATGTGCGCGTACATTTCAATTGGGACATTTCAAATCTGTTTCCCGGGACGTCAGAGAGCAAACTGAGAGGTTCTGCCGTTGTGGTGGCTACATTTTGCTTTCATTCTTCTGGCCCAGTATAGTCTCACGACTGCAATTACTCTTTGTGATTTTAACTGGCAGAAGTATTTCTTTTAATGAACTTCTGGGGCCGGTTGTTCGTAAGATGGACGGCGCTATCCACTGAATAGTGATTTTTTGTAGCCTTTGTAAAAATTTACAATGATCGTTAAGCATAAAATATCTGATATCGATATATTAAAGTCTCTAATATTTATATCGTTGACGAAAATGGAAGTTTAGGTATTTTTTGTCCAATTTTATGAACACTGAAGAATTCACTATCCAATGGATAACGTTATATATCCAACATTCGAACGACTGGCCCCTGAAATGTTGAGAAAGTAATTTTATAGACATGTTAGACCATGAGAAACTATAGCCCCTTGCGTGATAAGAAAATATAAAAAAATAATACTTCATTACACCTTTACTTCGCTATTTTGTTGAGAAATTTACAAATCTAATAAAATCTTGTTTACACTCTGCAGTTCAATTTGACATTGAGTTACTTAAACAAACGTTGATTTTTCAAAATCATTGATTTAATGCAACATACGGGGCCTGTGATGTATCAGATGATATCACAACCGCTCCTGTTGTAATTATTACATACAGTACAATCTGACGTCCATTCAAACATAGCGTTTCGTGCACTTGATTTCCGTCGCACTCCTATACGCTCTCCACTGGTAGTTCTTAGTTGTTGAAAGATAGTAAACGTTGGAGCAGTTCTCGCCGACCGCAAGTATAAGAGCGCCTCCGATTGGTGGGTTTGCTGTCGGATCTGTCAGACCACCATTGTAACATCGATGCAAGTTCAAATAATACGAGAAATCTGAAAATAAAATAACTGATAAATTAGTCCATGTGGGTGAGCAAAAGTTAACTTATCAAAAGTCAACTCATTTAATTGTTGCACAAAATAACGTCGAACCTCTCCAATGTGAGCGAAATGTTTTAGTACAGGTGCCTTTTACAGACTTACTATTTTGCCTCTCCCCAAAAAAATGTCGCCGGCTTTAAAGTATTACTAATTTTTTGAAAATTAGCTATAGCAACATTTTAGTTATCTCGTTTCTGATCATAATTTGCAGACTAGAATGAATCTATCAACTTACTTTGCGGTGCTTCAGGAATCCTTGTCAAATCATAACTCGTCTCTAAATCTTTTAATTTTTCTACCAATTTCGTAAAGTTGAATTGAATGGCTGTGACTTCCACCTACATGAATAAACAGTAAAATATATAATCAAATAATAAATTGCAAATATTAGAATAATGTGGACTAAGTCACGCAGTCCGAAATTATTTTTCTTTTCAGTAAAAACGAAGTAAAGCAGAAGACTTAAATTGAAATCAAATTCAGGACCAAAGCTAAAATACATGTGATGCCACTTTTTGAAAGGTGTTGTAAGACGTGCGCTTTGTATTAACGAATCGTTCATAAAATTCTTTATACAAAAATCTTATCATAATTTGCATTTCATTTACTGTCGTAAAGCTACATGCACCTGATTAATTTCCAACATTGTATTCGATGATAAGTCTATTGAACTACAACTGAGCTGTTGAAAATGATTTAAAATTCGTTAAACCCAGTGACTACTTACAGAATGCAAAGTTATTGAAGTAAACTTAAACGTCAAGTAAGATCCTTCAAGGGAATTTTTGAAGCATTTTGTTTTGTTTATATTTTCTTGATTTGAACATTCAATGTTCCTTGCTGATCTATACTGAGTCCATCCTTTTCCTTCAGTGAAATAATACACTTTGGAACACTGTTGATCCATAGCAAACACTATGGGTCCTCTGGTATACGGTTTTTTGTCAGTCTGCAGTCCTCCACCAATTTCACATCGAGCAATGTTGTAGTAATAATAAACGTCTGGGAAAATATGATAATAGATTAAAATAAGTAGTGACAAGAACTCATTTCTTAAAAATTGTGAATTTACAAAAACAATTCTCGAAGCGCGTAATAAAGTAGAGAATCACTACGACAGAAACTCCATAAAAGGCGTGATTTGTCAGTGCATTTACCTGAAGTTGAGGCAAGCAGTTTGCTGAGTGGAGTGAGCCTTGATCCTAGCTTTGTTTTCTTTGCAAGCGAACCAAACGAGAATTCAATACCACTTGCTTGATAGGGCTGAGAAGTAAAATAGAAATATGTTTAAACTAAAAGATCTTTTTAGCTGAAATTTTGAAGGCAAAGATAAATGTAACATTATAATGCTGACTCATTTTTTATGCAGATTTTTGAAACTTTGCCAGTCCGTAATCGAAAAGACGAATTTTTTGTATGGAAAAGTATACTTAAATTGCAATGACTCAAGTATTGGTGATAGTGAATACACAATCCCTGACCTTGATATTCGCTGTTTAAATCGATGAAGATGAAGTTTCGAATATATCACAAATCTTCATTAAACAGTTCAAGCGTTACAAGTATGGACAATCCCTGATCTCAACGTTGACACTTTTTAAATTCATGAAGATGATCTTTTTCCATGCTAAGATATGCTACAATAGCTTCTTTAAATCAGCTAAATTTGAAAGATACGTGCGATGTCGAACCTTGACAAATTTTTTAGCATTCATTTACTATACACGTATATTTCTACATCAATTGACATTACCTCAATCGCTCCAAAGGGCAAATAAACAAATGACGCGTTGGAATTATTAACTGATCCTTCCAAACATTTGCTTTTTTCCACTTTTATTTCTTTATTTCCATGGGAGGAGCAATTCATATTCCTTGCTGATCTATACTGAGTCCATCCGTTTCCCTCAGTGAAATAATACACCTTCACACACAGTTGATCCATAGCGAACACTATAGGTCCTCTGATGTATGGTTTTTTATCAGTCTGCACTCCACCACCAATTTCACATCGAGCAATGTTGTAGTAGTAATGAATTTCTAGGAAAGTAATCATATTTGATTATTACAATTGTATAAAGGAACTTAGAATTTAACTGTGAAAAAGATACAACGGTTTTGTAATCAGTAAACGAGATTTACTGAAGAAATACTGAAACATAATATAATTGATGTGGCACATTTAGCAAAGAAAGACTGCAATAATCAGCAAGTTGGTTTTATGGAAACCAAGCAAAATAAGGAAAGATCATTATTTAAAAGTTTAAACTACATGAAATATTAGACTGGGTCGAGAAGAGACAAGACAAATGTTAGAGAAAATAAACTAAACTGATCAACATGGTGTTTTATGGAACTAGAAGAGGAAAACAAGAAAATTCGTAGATGAAGACCTAATGAGCTTATCGAAAAGCTTTCGTATTGACATTTACCAATAAATCGACACAGAAAACGCTTGGCACAGGAAGACCAGAAGTAATGAACGAGATGCTTTGATGGAAACCAAAAGTAAACCATCAACTGCATTATGTAAACTACAGTGTAAATAAGACACTTGATAAAAACTCTAAAGCAAACGCTTACTTGAAGTAGCGGCCAAAACAGGGTCAAGTTCTGTCATTCCTGTTTCAACTCCTGGCTTGTTTTTAACTTCTTCGAAACTGAATTCCAACCCATGCGTGGTGTAGGGCTGAAAAGAAACATAAAATTTAGTTTGTACTTAAGATGTGCACTAACCTTACACTATAAAAGGTTGCAATAAGGTACGAAAAGAACCACAATGAACTCTTGAGCTTAAACCCACCTCATTAGAATGATATGGTTGAAACGTGAAGCTCGCACGAGAATTATCGAGTGATCCTTCTGTACAATCATATTCTTTGCTCTCTTCCTGTGAGTTTGGCATCTGGTTGCTTGAGGAATTGCTTATTTCTTCCGAAGATTTTTTGCTGTCGTCCACCGCTTTGTACACGATAAATACAACCAAAATAAGAACTACGATGGTGATTGTGATCTTCCACCATAAATCTGCGAAAAATGGTTGTAGTTAAAATTTTAATTAAAAATGTAGATACTTCAAGATGTATTTGTTTACATTTGTACATGATTTTCACGAAAAAGGAATTCTTCTTTGACTTATAGTTCAAAATCCCTGATTATAGCCTAAGTTTTGATCTCGGTCAAAAAAAAAAGTAAATTTATCTAGGCAGCTAAGGACGTATTAAATATAGCCAGTAAAGCTGCAAGTTTGGTTGCGAATGGTTGTAGAATACGCGGGTATTAAAATGACACTGCGAAGTTTTCGAATTTAGTATATTCTTCAAGTACGCACCGAAATTGTTACCATTTTTGGGTCATAAAGGGATTTGTGCATTATAGTTAAACAGCTTTTGAGGCACAGATGCAGAAATAACCCATCAACATATCAAAACATAAAGCTTAACGTCTGAAATATTTTATGACTGAATTGTCTAGATTGAAATTTTAAAGAATGTAATTGAATTTAGCCCGCCACTTACCACTGGCTATGCAGTTCTTTCTCACTGGGCGGTATGATTGCCCCCGCAATGCTCACTTAATTTAGTCATATTATTAGTTTATAACTTTGCTTCAACTCTATGAAGGTGAAGCGAAGGTGCTCTAAGTTTGTTTTGTTTAACAATTAGAGATAGCAAAGAAATAGCTCTTACTGTAGATTTCCGCTGAAAGCAAAGTTCACTTACCATTTGAAACTTTTTTATTCCCATCATTTGTCACAAGCGAGTTTTGAGAATTTCCAAATGAAACGTTTCGTTCATCAGGCATTGATACTTTATCCGATTTCTCTGCCATCTGCAACATTATAAAGATTAAAAAAACTTTGCTACGAAACATTTATAAGCAAAGCGCACTTGAGACCCAATTTTACTCGGCCTACTCGGACTTATCCGGTTAAACCTAGTGAAATCCTTCTGATCTGGTTTTACTGTATTTGTAGTATTATTTAGTGGCTGATAACAATCGAACAAGATCATATTGTTGACATTCGATATTTTGTATGTTTTTTTTAAAGAAAATGTTGGTATCTGCCGACGAAACTCGCCTTTAGGACATGCACGATCGAGGCAATTCAGCACCCCTGCCGATGTCGATACATCAAGCATTGATAATTTAACTTGAAAAATATTCAAAAAATTCTGCTCACATCAATCTTTGCTTCTTTAATCTAAAGCTTTACGTGTGTACTTTTCTAGACCACATCATACAGCCACATTACCCTCACCTGCATGCCACCCTCGTTTTCATTCGATATAGCCTGAGACTTAGCTTTGTTTTTCTCTTGAGTTGATGATGCCATGTAAGACTATAGCGTATAGAAGTCGAGCAGAACACTGTCTCGAATAGATCTCTGATATATAATTGATATACTAGAGCTAGCTAGAGGTTCAATAATGACTTTAAAACCTAGCCAAAATCATGGCAGAGTGAATGAAGTCACGCCTATATAAGGCCTAGAGCTTGGTGTCAAGTGCCTCTTTGTAAACTCATTTAGGAAGTGTTTTGCTGTTTGATTTGCTTGACATCATTTCTCATGTAAAAGCTTCTTTATCCATCACAAAGAAGTACTTTGTACTTTAGAAGTTGCTATTAAAATGTCGGCTAATAAATGCACGTGATCTTGCCGAGGAAGAGAACTTTATTCTTAAGTTGTTGAGGAAGAATTGAAGCCTTTCATTTACATAATTCATTGCTTCTCTAATTTAGTGAGTGAAGTGGAAAAGAAAACACAATCTTTAACATGTCTTTGCTTTTCTTGTTATATAATAAAAGAGAGAGGACTCTTTTGTATGAATGTCTTTTTGCTTAAGAGGAATATTAAACCAGTAAACGTAACAGTTTCTTGTTTTATCTACTTTAAGGCCCAACTCTCATGTCACTTCCAAACTGCTGTGCATCTTTTTAAAGAAATCGTCGCTCAAGGGAGAAACTTGGGAGCTTAATTTTAGCTACACGTTGAATAAACTATTGCGAACGACGGGGTCGTTTTACTCTGCCAAATTTTCTTCGTTCCAAGGATTATATTTTCAATTTTATAAGTCAAAAAAGTTAGTTGATAAGGTCCTGTTAAATTACAAGCAGTTTTTTCATATTACTGTCTTGACATCGACATTTTTGCCGTTGCAAATTAGGCATAATTGTTACATAATTTAGTTCAACCATTGAAAATACCAGAACTAGTATAAAAGGTGACAAATTTACATAGATAACTAAATTAACAAAGAGTAAGTTCGAAGATTATGTGTAAGGCCCGGTTTACACTATCAAAGTTTCTGTGACCAAAGTAGGAATTTTTCACACAGAAATCCTACGTTCTGAAAAATTTGCAAGAAATATCAGAGGAAAGTAGTTCATTGTGGAGCACTGTATTAGTTCCCTTAAATATTTTTAGCAAATCCTTGAAAACTTAGGATCTACCTATCCGAAATTTCCACTTTGATCGCAGAAACTTTGACAGTGTAAACCGGGTCTAAGAATCTAACAATAAAGATTTAACCTATTTAAATTATCGATACATATCTTATGGGATTATATAAGAGTACAATTTAAGCTATCAGAAGATTCTAGAATATGAAGGCAATATTTTCCCACTAGTTTCATGATCGATCGATCTTTCATGGATAGAATATATAAAAATAGGTTTTCGGAACTAAATAGTCCGAAACCAATTTTAACAAAGTATTTTGGCGAAGTCAGAGATTGTTTGCGTCACCCCATTAAGTATTTCGTCTGAACGCCCTCTTGTACTTGTTTTCAAAAAGGTGTGATAAACTGCCAACCCTGAGATACGACAGTTGTGAAGGAGGGAGTATAAAGCTTTTCTCAGTGTCCCATTGAGGACTTGCGTGGTTGTACGTTCACAACAATTATTGCCTTTCTTCAAAATACTTTCGGTGCGTCAACGATTTTACAAAATCAAGTATTTTCCCCTTGTACATGCAATTGACTGTTTCAGAAGCAAAATTGGTTTATGACAATATTTATGACATTGCTTTAGCAGGACACTCGTGTAAGGGAGACATAGGCTCAAGAAATACAAATCACAGATAATGCAGTTACATCAATGCAGTTGAATGCTAAGAAATGGCGCTATATAATTAGCCAGAAGAATTATATACTAATAAGAGTATAGCTGAGATATAAGAGTGGTAAGTGTAGTATAGTGAGAGTATAGCTATAATAAGAGTATAGCTAAATGCTAAACAAGGCTTACGGTTTTAACAAAATCGTTTTCCTGTGAGAGGTAGTGTCTGAGTATCTAGTCCCGTAGTTAAGAGTGTTCCTGTTTTTGCGACACAATATTGCAGTTTAACTTTTGCTGGCCCCACGTTTTTTAATGTGGGCAAAAGTAAATCATTTTTATATTTAATTTCAAATTTCAAATAAGGACTTCATACTGGATATTAATTTTAACATTATTATGCCCGTTTGCAATCAAATCAGTGAAATCAAAAATGGGAACCCTTTTAGAAGGAAACTCTTCATAGGGTAAGTTATTTCTATATATGAGCTGATCTTCCGTTAATGAGCGAATAAAATTGTCTGGCAGTTTAAGTTCAAAATCTCGAAGTCAATAAGTATATGCCATATATGGCACCACCATCTGGGCTATGGACGCTCAACATTATTGGTAATTATTTCATATTGTTTTTGGTACTTGACTTCTCAAGTCTCCACGTTGACGCGTGTAAAATCGTCTGACATTAAACAAAATAAAGAAGGTAATTCACAGCGTGAGTATCTCACCATGCAATGATGGTAAACAAAATAGTTTTAAGTTGTTTGAATGTTTGCATGGTGATTATAAGTATTCTAATATACAGTTT
>JAODVQ020525784.1:0-24070 GCA_025400075.2 Phenganax stokvisi
TTTTCACTTTTTAAAACTCGCTTCCAGTGCCTTTGCAGTTTTTGAAGTGGCTAATTTCTTTCATTCTTATTACCTGTACTCAATTTCTTTTCCAATTTTCCCAATTTCCGATTGACACTTGTCGCTCGTAACGTTTCTTGAATCATTCTCTGTGTTGCTGGATTTATCTTTGTATTCACTGCCTTGTTTTATGTGTCCGTTACTTAGACGAGTCGTCTGATTGGTCGATTTTTTTAAACTTGCTTCCTGATTGGCCGAATTCTTAAAATTCAAATTCTCATTCTTTGAGAAAGTTGTTTTCTCATTGGCTGAGTTATTGAAACTCGAGTTTCCATAGGCTGAATTCCGTTCAAGTTCGTATTCGAAAATCAAAGCGATGTAAGTCATGACACTCAGCTCATCAACTTCACTACATATCATGTCATCCGGGGAAATTATCAAAGGTATGCCCCAGGCTTTCTCAGCCATTTCCATGGCGATTTTGACATTTCTTTGTGGCCAACTGCCTTGAAGATATGTCTGGGCAGGAATGAGGCCTGGCTCCAAGCCATTAATGAGCTCACATAGCGCCGTCCCATCGTTCCAATCGCTCGTGAAATTTTTCACTTTCCTTCCTCGAAATTTACTGTTGAGCCACTTTAATAAGATTTCCTTCGCGTTCATTGGAGCGTTCTCAATCTCCCACAAGCATTTACCAGGCGTGATGTGACTGAACTCTATAAGATCCCAAATAAACTGGACAACGACCTGACGATTTACGTCTGTGAGAAAAAAGATATATTCAATCTTAGTTAATCGTTTTATCCAGCACCCTATGGGTTTATTTACCTAAGATAAGTCGTTTTGAATTATTCATTATTAGCCTCTCATAAAAATTTCCATTTTAAAGTAGACCACAGTTTTCTTTTAAATAATTAAACTTTTCTTCAATACACCTTTGGATACGAAAGATATGTACAGACGTTTTGGGTCATTTGAATGCCACAGGAAAGTGTACGTTCGTTATAACCTTAATCAAATCAGCATCATAGAGCTATACAACTATCTGACGTTACAGTGTATACTTCAAAGTGAATTTTAGCATGTTAATTGCCTGATATGAGAGAGTGCTATTGTCCGGCAATGTTTGTGCTTTGTTTGGCCACCACGTGTATCCACAACTCTACCGCCTTTGCGCGTGGCTCGCAACGACTGACTTTCATAAGAAATGAACTTACACCGTTACTGAATAGCAGTTGAAGGCAATTTGAATCTGTTTGTATCTTCACATATTTTGTCGCCAAGTTTCTCTTTGTTTTATTTTCCATCATTCAAGCATGGTCAATTGGTTTGAATACGTACATCTGCGCATATTGTTTCTTGTCACTGCATTTGTCTGTACTCTACAATTGTGTTCTTTTAAATCTTTTTACCATAAAAAAATCCATTTATAAATATACCCTCTTGTCGGCTGCTGATGAAATGAATATGAAACTGGATTCCTCTGTTTTTAGTACTGTATCTTTGCTTTTCGTACTTATGAATAAATTATAGCAGATACCGTTCGACTGTTCCTATGTTATTTCTCACTGTATTCTTTCAGTAAACTTAAGTTTTCCAAAAGGATATAATACCGGCTAAAAAATCTTCCTTGTCTTTTAACAGCGAAGATTCTTTGTTTGTTTGCAGTTGTATTTACCGTGTATATACATGCATGCATCTCAGGCATGACTAATTTTATCTTCAAAGGGAAACTCACTGGAAACATTTGTAACAGAATTTGTAGAATCAAAGTTTAGGTATAGGATCAAAAGTTGGACAAGATGAAAACGAGTTTACTAATCATTAATTTTACCTAGCTCTTGCTCCGTTTTAAAATAATTCTTCTTCAGTTTCTCCGCTTTCTTCAAAAATGCCTCAAGTTCGCTTGCTCTTCGCTCTTGAGTTTTAAATTTCGTACCAGATTTTGTTAGCACGATTTCGAGCAATTCTTGTAACAAAACTCGCTCGCTTGGATTAAAAACGTCCACAATTTGTTTGTCCACTGATCTCAGCAGGATGTTCGACCAATTCGTGAATGTTCGTCTCCGCATCGTTGTTTTATAGACGTTCGTTCGTTTTTGTCTCATTTCCATAAGATCGCTTCTGCACCTATCACGGAACGATGCTGTGAGAGTCATTAATAATAATAAGACTAGTTCATAAGTCTCTTGAAACGCGATGGAATTAAAGTAAATTTATGATTTGGGCAAAGCAATGTCAAGGACAAAAGTATTGCCCAAACGTGGAAAATGTCAGATGAATGATAAGTGTAGGACTTTTGCTTCGTGGAGATTCATCTTTCTATACATATCTTATCACAACAGTTTAAACTAATTATATGTAACGCTTTATGTCACATAATCGCGAAGGGAAAGACATCTGTTTTTCTTCGTTCGTTTATACTCGTGTTCACTAGCGTTAATACAGTATAGCGTAGTGAAGGTTGTTTGTCTGTTTGCTAGTTTGTCCGTGTTAATGTCCGAAAGACGGAGTCCAGTATAATGTACATTGTCCTAAAGTACAATCTCTCATTCAAGATGTCACAAAAGCGCAACTTTCTTGTAAGTTTCTACTAGTGATAGCCACTCTATGGCAAGAGAAAACTGCTTTTAATAAAACACAGTATGTTTTCCTAGTCATGTAGCAAAGAGACTAAAACACTTTCATTTTCACAGCAGTTGATGTAATTTTAGCCTACGTTTTACTTTACTGCAGCAAATATCTATGTAATCCACATGTTATGCTTATTTCTTTGATATTTATCAATTGAAAGGTATTACTGACTTACTGGTGTAGAGGAAAATCGGCGTTCATATTGAAAATGAATGTTAATTTCCTACCATTTCCATTCAGTTCTCCTGCACAGCGCTACAAGTAATACAAAGTTACAGCTTCTTTGCCTTCGATGTTTCGAAATATCCAAAACAAAGCAGCCGTTTCTATTTGAGATGTGCTACATCGCATAAATGTTTCATCACATCGAGACATTCACGTGCATTGTATTTGCATTTCTGCAGGTACCAATGTAGTAGCCGCGCTCCGAGACAACTCTTAGTTAAAGTTAACAACACGAGATTAAACGAGACTACTAGAAACTCTATCAGTGCTACACTGTTCTTCCTAGATATCCATCCAGTAGGAGTCAGTTCGTCTTGAACTAATGTTTAATGCAACCCCTGCAAGTTTCAAGCTAGAAGAAAACTTTGCTCCTGAACGCCTAGTATTTGGTTGACTTGTTGGGATACTTGTTGCCACCAGTTTCCAATGTAGACAGTGTTATGAAGTATAAGATAATCTTGCCTGCGTTTTTCACAAAGTAATGATTGTAAAGCAGATAGTAAATTGCACTGTTCATCTGCTTTAATGTATCATCCAACCAAGACCATCATGTACATGGCATTATAATTATACGAACTAGATATTCGTAATTTACCTTTTTGAAATAGTTGCGAATCCGTTGACAAGCGTCTTGATGAAATTATAGCGTAAAAGCTGAAAGGATAGGTCATAATTTTAGTCTTTCTTTGACGAAATTGCTGACAGTTGCAAGGTAGTGTAGTAACACAGTCACGTTTGACGCGTTTATTTGGATGTGGTAGTACTAATGGCTTCTTTGCGTTTATTATTGATTAGTGTAATGTGATCGCAAAGCTTAATTAATATCAGATATCAGCTTACAGAATGATGATAATTTTGCACTCTTGAAAAGAGTACTATCAGTTTGTCTTTATATAAAGTTTAGCCATTCCAATGAAATTGCATGGCATATGGCTAAGTAGTTGTTCAACATCCTCGTGCTGTATGCTTGGTTTTGGTTTTACTCACAACGCCCTATGTTTTACTGTCCATGTGTGATGTAACATGACGTGTATAGATTGAGCTACTGTGTTGATCTTCAAATGCAAATAAAACGAAGTATCCCTACCAACCGCTAACTGCACAATGCTTCTGAGCCCGGTGATCAATAACAAACAGCCACGTTTTTTTTCCTAATTTTTTAAAACCATGGAAAATTAATTTATGTGCTGATTGTTTGAAGTAAAACTTTTTACAATATGAGAGCAAACCTACTCATTGTTTTTTCCGTATTTTGCTGTGTTCTTGGAGAGGATTTTTATGATATATTGGGGATAGCCCGCGATGCGGACAACAAACAAATAAGAGTTGCTTTCAAAAGACTTGCATTAAAATATCATCCAGACAAAAACAAGGTCAGCAGTTAAGAGGCTTTCTAAGAGAATTAGTACCTTCTCTCAGATTTAAACTGTTCTTAGTAGAGATTAAGAGTGGAAGTTCACTGTACTACTTTGGATAGCCCTATACCCCAGTACACTAGCTAAGTAGGTGGCCTTCTGTATTTTTATATTAAATATACATAGCTCATTACAAAGCTGATTGCTGAGGCTGGCATTTAATCTTGCTCTGCTATAGTTTTGCTTGTTTATTAATATTTTGTTTAATTGTTGAGTGCATTTAGCTTTCCTTTTATTCTGCAGGACGATGAAAATGCTCATGAAAAGTTCATGAAAATTAATCGAGCCTATGAGGTTTTAAAAGGTGTACAGTTTATAGTCAAATTTCATTGATAAGATACCAGAAAGAAATAGTTCTTGCTTGTCTATCATGTAGTAGACATTATTGCATTATACATAAATTGTCTTGGATTATTAGATGAAGAGCTAAGAAAGAAATATGATCTATATGGTGAAGATGGCTTGAAGGATGACCATTTCAGTGGTGGAAAAAGTTACCAAAGTTGGCATTATTTTAATGAAGAATTTGGTAGGTAAAATTGTTATTGCACATATCATGCTCCGACAATCAAGTTCACTCATGTTTTAATGCTGTTTTTAGGAATATATGACGAAGACGAGGAAATTATCACTTTGGGATATTCTGACTTTGGTGAGAGCTTGTTAGGTGGAATGCTAGTCTCAAATATCTAAAATTGTATGCTAAATATTCAAGTTATTTTTAGAGTCATCTGTTCTCAATTCTGATGATGTTTGGTTTATTAACTTCTACTCCCCATATTGCTCACATTGTCATGATTTGGCTCCTACGGTAACTATAGATTTTAATATTTAACCTTTCTGTGAATTTTGCATTCTATCACTGATAACAGATCACCCCAATAAATGTATTTTCTTGCTTTTAGTGGCGTGAAGTGGCGAAAGAACTCGAAGGAGTCATAAGGATTGGAGCAGTGAACTGTCAAGAAGATTGGTCACGTCTTTGTAATGAACAAGGCATTCAAAGTTATCCATCTCTTGTCCTGTATCCAGGGGTATCTACAAATCATTGTATTATTTCACTCGCAAAATATAGAGGTCATAAATTTGCATGGATTTATTAATATTTTTAGGGTGAATTTTTCACTGGTCCTCGAACTACAGATAGCATAGTGGAATACATATTAGCCTATTTAAATGTTGTTCTTGTTGAATTGCATTTTGGTAAGTTGGATGGCAGATTCCATATGGTAATATTCCTGATGTATACAACAATGATCCTTGTGTCTTTCACAGACCTGTTCAAGATCTGAAGATATTTGGTTTTTTTGGAAATCATTGTATTCTGTTAAAAGTAACTAAAGCCTTGGAGTTCTGTTTTTAGATCAATTTGATGCTGAAATTGAATCGTCTAGTCTTCCTTGGTTGATCTCATTTTGTGATCCGACTGATGATGCAGGTGTAGTAAAAATTTTTCAGTATTTTATTTGTTAAGCATTCTGCTTGAATATAACAGTCACAGACTTTAGAATGGAATTTTATTTCATTTTAGATTGCTTGTCTCATGAAACTCAAATTAAAGTGTCTGCAGTTTTGGTAAGCAATTGCGTTGATCAGAAATGAATGTGACAGTCGAAATTTTTATGATGAAATTAAAGTTATACTGAAATTATGTGAAATAGTTTTTTTGTCATTTTAGAACAATATGGTGACTGTGGGTTCAGTGAATTGCGTGGAAGAAGAAGCATTGTGTAATCTTCTTGGACAACGTTCTGGTGTTGTTTTCTATCCTGCTAAAGAAGTTACTTCAGAACATGCAACAGTATGTACCACTTTCAGCTTCTACCACAGCGAAAATCCCACTCTATGGAAGCATAAAAGAATACAACAAGACAACTGCAGCATGTTCTAAAAATTAGTACCATTGTTGGTGTTATATTCTATGTGTTTCTGTGGATTAAAAAACAGTGTTTTGTGCATAGCTTTTTCTATAGGCAAGGTGTACAACAAACGTTCTAAGCATACTGGTATATGAACTTCGCTATTAACTGGCAGTATAATTTTTTTTAATCCATAGGTTGTTGAAGAATACCACAGTCAAGAAGTCATTCAAGCTGTGCTAAGTTTACTGCCTAACCTTATTTCAGTAGATGAAGACTCGTTCAAGGTTAGTGCAAGGCTACCTACAGCACTATGTGCAAATATCTTGCAGAACATAATCTGAAAATTTGCATTTTGAAGCTCAAAATATGTATTAAAAGCTAGACAAAAAGAGTTGAATGAATATCACAATTTCATTCTGGTGTTGTTTTTAATCCACGTTTTGGCATTAAAAATGCTAATATTCGAAATATATTTGGTACTTTTTTGCTTGCATTCGACTTTGTGTAAAATTAAGCGCCTTTACCATAACGTTTCTAATCCTCATTCTTTGATTCAGATGATTGGCCTTACTGCTGAACCATGGTTAATTCACTTTGGTAAAGGTGATGTTAAAGCTTTGGAGATGAGAAAATTGCCTTCCTTGTTGCCAGAATTTCAGGTATTATAACGTCGTCTAAATTTTAAAAAATTTGTTTCATTTCACATTACGAATTATTAGGCTTGTTCTTCTGAAATTTTTCAAAACTTTTGATTGTGTCCTAAACTGTCAAAAAACTTTCCCAGACATTACTTATCGGTACATTTGCCCAAAAAAGTGACTTTTAGATCATACGTAAAAGCTAGTTTTGAAATATTTGAAAATTTTACGTGGCAATCATAATGCTCCCATTTACAAAATTTCTCGAAGTATCCAATACTGCTCCAAATTATCCCAAATTTCTCCCATTCATTACTAATCGATATATTCGAGAAAAAAAGTCATTTTCAGGTCATAGAAACTTGTTTTAATGATTTTGAACCAGTTGCATCGTTTTTGTCATGTTTTCAGGTTGGTCACGTAGATTGCACACAGTTCTCTTTGCTATGCGAGACCCATCATGTTCACAAGTATCCCTCAGTTGCTCTTTTCAAAGAGAAAGGCGCGTACGAATGGCACCATGGTAAGTTCATGTAATTCGTTGAAAAAATGTCATCATATCGATGTAGAATACAGTATTGTGTTAAGCTAAAGATTGGGTTATTGTTTAGTAAGAAATATGTATGTTTTAGGCCGTTATACTGCGCAAGATATTGCAGTTTTTGCAAGAGAGACATCGTTATCCAAAGTGTTCACCCTTGGTCCAGAAAGTTTTCCCAATCCGGTGACAATTGGTGATGAAAATTGGTTCGTTGACTTTTTCGCTCCGGTAAGCTAACAAAATCTTGAACCAAATCTCGAAATCATATATATCTCCAATGATAATCTCTCTACGGTGCACGCAACTTTACATAAACTTAGATTCCGAACCAACCTGGGTAGAAATCCTAAGTAGGATCCTACTCAGGATCCTGTGCGTTTCCTAGTAATATCCCAGTCAGGATCCTGTTACCAAATGCCAGGATCCTAGACGTTTCCTACAGGATCCTACTCAGGATCCTATTGGCTTACCTGTTGATGTCCTAGTCAGGATCCTAAAACTAAGTTTCAGGATTGTTACAGGATCCTAATTTAAATCCCACTACTCTTAGGATCCTAACAGGATCCTACTCAGGATCCTGCTAACCTCAGGATCCTAACACGATCCTATAGGATCCTGTTCAGGATTTCTACCAGGGAAACAGTATACACTATCTCACTATTATTGTTTGACAGTTCTTGGATTTTTCAGTGGTGTCCTCCCTGTATGAGATTACTACCAGAACTGCGCAAGGCTTCAAAAATGTACAATGATGAGGAGAATGTTGTAAAATTCGGGACTGTCGATTGTACCGTTCACAAGAAACTTTGTAACCAGGTAGGAAACTTAACATACCGTCAAATTTATAAAGGTTTTACTGCTAATAAGTTTTTGTGGTTAGTAATAATTTTCAACCGATTTTTTTTTTATAGTACAATATCAGATCGTACCCGTCAACTATATTCTATAATAAGTCAATGCCTCATTCATTCCAAGGACAACATTCTGCCGATAGTCTGATTGAGTTCATCGAGGTATAGTCGTATAGCGAAGATTCACGATACTTCTCAACAGCCAAAATATTTCATCTACTCTGCGTTACTTGTAAATCTCATAGAATTTATACAAATATACATTTATATTAAGACTTGCTTTGCTAATAATTAGTTTGAAACTGTGAACTGTTTCGGCTGTTTAGAAATATCATGACTTTATCGTTAGCACAGTTACGAGCATATGGAAACCAGACTTAAGGCCTGTTTACACGGGCGATTTTCGATGGCGAATATACTTGGTTCAACAGTTTTGCTAATGCACTCCCCAGTCAACCTACTTGATCACATACGCTAAGAGGAGAAAAATCGTCCGTGTAAACTGGCCTTTTAAACGGAACTTAACTGTGCATAGTGTAATGTAATAAAACCTAACAATAATTTCTCTGTTGTCCAGGATACACTTCGTCCGTCTTCGCTAATTTTGACCCCGGAATCATTTGATTCGTTGGTGGCTGGCAAAGCGAAGGGTGAGACGTGGCTTGTTGATTTTCACGCTCCGTGGTGCTCGCATTGCCAAGAACTTGCTCCTGTTTGGAATAGACTGGCGAAAGTAACTAATTTTATCGTTATACTTCTAAAACATTTTTGTTGTAGTACAGTATGAGTTGTAACTTTTGTAGGAGTTTGCAATTCGGTTGTACCGAGTTGTACTCAGTTGCACTCGGTTGTACCGTATTGTCTCGTACTCTCTAGAAACTTAAAGGAGAAGCGATGGTGGGATCTATAGATTGTCAGAAATACAACAGTTTTTGTGAACGTCACGGGATCCATGGCTTTCCAACGATTAGATTATATCCTCATTCATCCCCTGGGATACATCGATCAATGTGAGTAGAGCTGGAAAACTGTTCGTCACATGTTGTTTTCATTGCTCTATTATTTTGATGTTGACATTTTTCTCGCTTAGACACTATCAAGGATGGCACAATCTGGATTCTCTATACGCTTGGGCTTTCCGATATTTTCCGTCCATAGCCACGGATCTGGACTCCTATGATTTCGATGATAAAGTTCTGAATTCTGAGTCTCCCTGGATTGTGGACTTCTATGCTCCTTGGTGTGGCCATTGCGTTCAATTCGCTCCTTATTTTGAAAAACTTGCAAAAGTACGCCATAGCTAGGATAGACATAATTGGACTAAAAGGTTCTACTCCTTCAACAATGCCTTGTCCCCATAGAGCGGAGAGCGTCGTTTCAAGGCGTATGTGCAAATTTAATTTTATTCTTTTCAGAGATTGGAAGACAAAGTTAAATTCGGGAAAGTTAACTGTGATGAACATCACAGTGTTTGTGTCGAAGCCGGCGTTCGTGCTTACCCTACAGTGAAATTTTACCAAGGAGCAAAAAATAGACTACAGGTATATAAAGAATCTCCGATATTAGGATTCAAGTCTCTCATCTCTTGTCTTAAAGTAACTCTCAGTGATTCTTGCCCTCTTTCACCTATATTAGCTCATTTCTGGACATTTTGCTTCACTATCGTTGTATTTTTTAAAATCTAGCCAAGCCGAGGTCATCACCAATTCAGGTCTCAAAACATCGATGCCATGTACGATACTACTTTGACACTTTTGGCAGATCTCGAGAAGAGCAAAAAGAAAAAAATTAAAAACAAAATAGTAAGCTATCGTTATGCTTAAAAGATTTGTCTTTGCTAGAAAAATATGTCAACATTTTAAATTTCCCTTTTCTTGTAGAAAACACCAAAGCATGATGAGTTTTGATAAGTGCATCGCTTTATTTGAAGTTAAGTTGGAGAGCTTGCGTCATTACTTCATCTTGTTGTTTTGCTGGTAAGTTCAAAGGTGAAAGTTTGCTTCGAACTCCCTAAAGATGTTATGAAAAGTGTTCATGTTTATGGCTGGCTTGGTTATACGCTGTCTTATATGTTTTCAACGAAAAGTTCAGTCACATTTGGGAACACTGATGTTTCTTTTCAAGTTGAAGATTTCTCGAAAGTTGTTTCTGCTAGACTCATTTGTGAAACACTGCTACTGTTAGTTGATCTTCAACTTTTAAAAGACGGACGATTGAAAACGTATTGTTTATAAAAAATATATTTATTCAGAAAAAAAGCTCTTAGGAAAGCTTGAAATGCATGAATTGCCAGAAGTGCAGCTCTCGAGAATGTTCGCAAGCAGACTGACGTGTGGTCTGTCTACAGGCTGACAAGCAGGTTGAAAATAAAATGCGGGTTGTATTTTCGGAATTTTAAAACAAAGATGGCGGCCGTTCGAGGAGTGATAGTTGATTTGAGCGGCACGCTTCATGTTGAGAATAAGGTTATTCCTGGATCTATTGAAGCATTAAAGAGGTATGTTGATACACTTTGACCTCCATAGTTAAAATAACGTTTAAAGTATCTTAATAACATCATTAGACTACGAAATGCTGGGTTCAACCTAAGATTTGTCACAAACACTACGAAAGAATCTAAAGCGTCGTTGCTTAATCGCCTCAAATTGCTGCAATTTCACATACTTGACAACGAGGTTTTCACATCATTAACTGCTGCTAGACGGCTTGTGGAAGCGAACAAATATCGGCCATTTTGTCTTCTCGAGGATGACGCATTAAATGACTTTGAAGGAATTACAATGGATGATCCGAACGCAGTTGTTGTTGGACTTTCTCCCAAAAGCTTTTGCTATGATAAACTAAACAAAGCATTTAGGTAAGGTTGCTGGAAAAAGCCACATGATCTATAATAGAATGCACTTGACTACAAATTATTTATCCAGGTTTTTACTTGCTGGTTCCCCGTTGATAGCTGTCCACAAAGCTCGGTATTTTAAACGTGAAGATGGTTTAGCGTTGGGCCCAGGACCTTTCGCAGTAGGCTTAGAATATGCCGCTAATACAACTGCAATAACAGTGGGGAAGCCTGAAAGTAGTTTCTTTAAAGAGGCGCTGGCGGATATGGGGATTGAACCAGAGAACGCTGTCATGATTGGAGATGTGAGTTATATCATTTAAATTTATATTACAAGAGTTTTCTTTTGACATATAAAAGTGCTTGGCAGTAGACAGAAAAACTTCAGAAGTATTGTTTATTTGTTGGTGCTCTCTGTTAAAGTATCATAGTGACCTCGTTTTTCGCTGAAATGCTAGGATGTGAAAGATGACATTGGTGGAGCACAGAATATTGGCATGAGAGGAATACTTGTCCGTTCTGGTAAGTTTACGATACTTAAATGAGTCATTCAAATAAGGAATTATGGCATTGGTCAGTCAATACGTAGGACAGTGTAATTTTGTTTCTCTTCTCAGGAAAATATCAAGTTGGAGACGAAAGTCGAATTGTTCCTCCTCCATTGCACACTTGTAAAAACTTCTCCGAAGCAGTTGACTATTTACTAAGTCTGGCTGCTCCAAAAAGTAACGTCGTTTGACATCAAAGTGACGTCATATGTGACGAAACTTGGCGTCATTTTTGTTGACTCGACCGCGCAATTTTTGTCTGTTGTTTGCGCGATACTTTTCGGTGCTTCAACTTCTGCGTTCAATAATCTTGATAAGTTTAGATGACGTTTACAGCATATATATGAAATAACATGTGCAGAAAGCAATTTAAACCTCGTTTTCTTACAATAATTGCAGAGTTGATCACCATTTGCTGCTTTTCGCTTTGTTTGCTGCTTAGTGAAGCCCAGTTATTTTACAAGATAGTCAGCGAATGATTCAATTTTTTACATTTTCACTTGCTCACTCTTTTTGCGCTTTCCTCAAGTATTCAGGTTTGTAAACAATCTGTGGGTGACACGTAGCTGTGGATATTAATTAAAACAGACGTTCTTTTTTATGATTTCAGGTTTGATAAGGCTCACAAGAGAGCGTTTCTAATAAAACCACGTCTCGATTCTTACACGCCTTCTCTTTTGGCGAACGCGCTTTTAAATTATAGTATAATTGACATATAGCCTGCAGATGCGGTTTGAAGATTGTAGTGTAATGAGTTAGGGGAGAATAATCTGACTGTTTTTGCCTTTCTTTTAAAGAATGAAGAACTCGTACAACTGATTCATTCAGTCATGCTGGTGTATGGTAACACGCAAATGGTACGTTTGACCGCGTGAACTTCAATTTGTAAACTGTGCTCGCGTAGCTAAGTTTTGGTGTTAATTGTTACAAACCATGTGTTATTTTTCATTTGTTTTCGAGAGAGCGAATCTTGCTTTAATAGGTTGTGTAGATTAACCCTTAAGCATAGCTATAACTGATTCCGTATCGAAGCTTGCTGCATGTTTATTCTTTTTATCTACTATTACAATCGTTCTCTTGAAAAACACGCCTCCTCACTTTTGACTCGTAATTGCACCAAACAAAGGTTAAACGTTGCAATAATTGCTGCGATTTCGTCTCTTGAAAATTCAACGTGTGTTGGAAATGTTTTTGTAGCAAATGTACAAAGGTTAAATGTGTATGCATAAGAACATTGTTTTGTGCTGCCAGCAAACTGATTGTAGGATTGTCAACTTTATTTGGAAATCTTCGTGAAAGAGAAATGTGACACAGTGCACATTTATTGTTGCGTTAGTATAGACAACTCGGAAACCCAGCGTGAGAAATAGGAAATGCATTCTTCAGGTTTACCGTTCACGATTCTAAAAATTGAAAAGATTTTGTCCTATAAGACTTTCACCAGGAACCCGAAAACAAATATCAATACGTGACTGAGAGAATACAGCTGTTTGTTGGGTTTATTTTTCCATGAGGTTAATTGACACAAATGTATCTAATGCTTGCATTAGGTCCGGTTTACACTGTTAAAGTTTCTGTGATCAAAGTGGAAATTTCGAAGAGGTAAATCCTAAGTTTTCAAGGATTTGCTAAAAATATTTAAGGGATCTAATACAGTGCTCAACACTGAACTACTTTACTCTGATATTTCTTACAAATTTTTCAGAACGTAGAATTTCCGTGTGAAAAATTCCTACTTTGATCACAGAAACTTTGTTAGTGTAAACCAGCCTTTAGAGCTTCATGTGCATGCAGGTGGAGGCTGGCTATCATTACATACATCAGACAGAAACCCTCGAAACTTTGAGTTCCGTATTAAATCTTTCTGTCAACACAGCAAATGTTTTAACAAACAATTTGCACATCTGAGAAGAAACATCAGTTCAAAACAGCTAGTCTTGAGCTCACTAAATACTATATTGGAGGTTAGCAAATGATGGTCAACTTGCAATTCTTTACATAATAGTCTTTTATGTCTTGAAAACAGGGAATACACGTAAGGTTGATTCGTTTTCGTTTATTATAAGGGAATAAACTTCTCAATTTGACCAACACTCGTTGCCTCGTGAGGCTTATTGGAAATGCATTTGTATATTCTATAGAAACTCTCGTCAATTGATAATCAAGTACAGCTGTTGAAGCTAGTCAAGTTGTAAATATACTTTAAGGAATTCACGCGTTAGCAAGTATGAGAAGTATGCCAATTCAAACGCGATCTTTCTTCCCAATTCGTTTTAGTGCTCTTGTCAATTGCCACCTATCTAAATTACAACAGTATTTCGACCTTGGAATTGACATGTACATGTACTTTATGCCGAATGTTTTTTAAAATCCGTCACAGTACAAGCTAACGAGTACCATACGTCACCGTTTAGCTTCTTTTCAAAATTAACTTTGTGAGAAAGTATAGGCTTGGCTACTAAGCAATTTCCAAAATAGAAAAAAAACACTTGTAATCAACAATTGGTCGGTTTAAGTAGGCCTCGCAGGGCAACAAATTGTTCTCAAAAATAGCAGAGGTTTCTACCCTTGTAAGAGCAAGTAAAAAAATTTTTTTTCACTTCGTTATTTTTTTCACCACGTACAAGATAATTTTCTTAAAATAACTGTACGTTCACGAACATCTGGTGTCATCCGATAATGCTTACCAAAACCACGGTTTGGCGAAAACTACTTTGTTCTATCATTATAAGCTTACGAGTGTATAATGCCGCCAAACTCCACCTTTTAATTTAAAGCAGGAATTTGCAGTAATGAGAGAAGTCGTATAAGCTTCAATTATAATTGAGCCAACCAGATTATTTAGCATAAAAATCCTTGCAACGATAATTAATAGTTACTGATAATAGTGATTAACGGAAAATGTGAAGGAAAATTAATTCCTTTCTTTTGCGCGTAAACAGTTCGTTTTCGTTCTTACAAAGATTTTTTTCTCGTGTAATACCGCAAATTGGAATCCCGCATTGCTGTTATACTCAAGTGCATTCTCGCCACATTATTGACAAGTCACAAAAACACACAACATATTCGCTTTTTCTGGTTTTGTGCTCTTCTTTTAAAAGGAATAAATTGACAGTTTTAACGCATCTTCAACCGCCGTGAATTTGCAGAAATTCCTTGTGGAGTTTATTTGTTTTCGAAGTGAATTCAGAAGATTGCGAAGAAAGTGTTGTTTTTGCAGTTACGAATGAATATATGGTAATTTCCACGGGCAGATGCTTCTTACGAAATATAGTTTAATTTTTGTTTTTTTTAAAGGTTTATTTACGTCTTTGTCCTAATGAAGATTTGTCTTTGAATAGAGATTATATCTAGCGATAATTTTTCTTTCCTGTGTTTAATTGTTATTCTCTGCTCAAGGAAGTTTACATTTTGAAGTGTACAATTTTTTTTTTCACAGAAGAAGCTTGAATTGATTGACTGGCTTGAAGCTGGAGTGTAATTTCAGGTACTGTAAGAGCTTATGTTATTCTCTTTACTGTGTTCATGATTAAGTCTTATTTCATTCAACTTGCCTGCAAGTGATTCACTTATGTGACTCGACTTTTGCTCTGCGCATTCATCTCAGGGGAGTAGGGATATCTTCTTTGTCTGTGATTGAGTATCACGAGAAGTATTTGATAATGAACACTTGCCAAACTCAAAGTTTTTAACTTATGTGAAATTGTAAGGACGTATCGTTTTGTTATTGTTCGACGTACTTGGAGAAGTGAAAGGGTTTTTAAGCCTCTCCGTGTGGTATAGCCACACCGTGAGCAAACGATACAGTATTCATATGAGTTTCATTGCAAAATAGCCTGTTGGTTCATAAAAACTTCGTAAAACGACAAAATGTAGCTGTCAAAGACTTTTTCAAGCGAGTGTTCCATAGTTACGCGATATCTGTGTGCACGCCTTATATGTGCATTCATTTTCTTTATCCGTGTTTCCGTTCCTGCGTTGCTAGCTAGCTTTTACAGTATGAAAATGAAGAGACCAACCGCTGCTTAGTGTAGGCACACACAGCGGGTTCACAATTGTGATATTTCAATGCTCGTGTAAAAATGGAAGAAAATGATAAAATTCGTTGTGCGTGATTGAATAAGCGCATGCTGTGTGCTAGCAAAGGGAAATTACAGTAGACGTGATTGAGATTTCTTCATTCTAGTCATTCTAGTGCTGTAATCTTATTTATGATGACCTCTAGTTAGACATTCTTTGTACGCATATCTTTGAACTGAATTGAAAAGGTGTCCTTTCTTTTCACTTGCATTATCAATATAATGTTCTGATAAGTTTTGATAAGGTCTGGAGAATTTTACAATCCCTAGTAGCTCCATCTAAAGCAAACAATTTGAGTTGTCTTTAAAATGCTTAAGTTCTAATTGGACTGTTCTAGCTGAACTCTTCATCTTGGTCTTTCAATGCAATGCAGTCCTAAGACTTATAGGAGGATCTCTTGCAGCGCTGATGCTTTCAAAAATCTGTTAGCTTCTTTGGGGTCACCAGGAAACGAAAAGCTTAACAATAAAAGGTCAAGCCGATTTCTTCAAAGAAGGTACCATAGATCTGTTTCATGGCGCTGTTTTATGATGCCATTCTTTGTCACTGCGAAAGTGATAAAGATTTTTGACTCCGATCACCTATTTATAAAACAGCTTGTTTTGTTATTTGCGCCAGCGATGCTGTAATTATTGAACCTAGTAAACATAGGGTGATGTTTAGACGGTACATTGAAATGAGGGGGAATGCAATTAACACACGCACGACTCCACCCCTATTGTGCGCAAAATTGTCCCCTTTCATTTATGGATTGGATTTGATTGTGTTTGTACACGCACAAGGAAGTGTGTTGTTTGGAACTTGTGCTGTATATAAACCTGTTTTTTTATCGGGTGTTATATAGATGTTAGTACAATCAAGGATGCTGTGAAACGATGCTGGATTTGATAAGAATATCCTAAGGTAGGGTTCAGTAATTGTATACATAAAATGGCGTGCAGTGTATGACCATGGAGTATAAGACAAGACTTGGTTGGATTATAACTGTGTAAACTTAACATATTTCAAACATGACGTCCAGTTTTCCAAAGCATATAAGATGATCTTGGTTGGATCATATCTATCTAAATTTAACGCACTTCAACCGCGATATATGCAATATAGATTGCGCTCAGTACTTTATTGTAGCGGTTATTAATTTACAAGCTAGTTTTATTACTGCTATTGTCCATATACTGTTCATTCAACAGTCAGCTATCATTTTTTGTGTTAAATTTTTTAGCGAACAATCACATGGTCTGTAATATGGCTATTAAGGAAACAACTATCTCTTAGACTTTTTACTGATGCTTTACCATACTTGTTATCCAATTAAAAAACATAGTTTTTTTTTCGGTGTAATACTTTTTTAAAAGGCAAATTATGTTGTTATAGTATTAAACTAATCGACGAAATCGATGTTTAATGGATTGCAAAGCTGCGAATGCGATTTGATTCTGGCGCTACGTAATAGATTTAATGACTAGAGCACGTTTATTGTATTTTTAGAAGAGTAAAATGATTTACCATCTTTTTCGTGACTCATTTTGCATTTCACAACGCAACGTTTCTGCATTTTATCAAGATACCAGACTGGACTGTTAAAGTGTTGGATTATAACTTGTAGAAAAAGGTTCCTGTAATAATGATGAATTATTGTACCTTTTGTGATGTATGAAAAGTACAAAATCTCTTCTTTGATGAAATATTGATTTCTATAGCGTGACGATTTATTGTGAGCGATGAGTGACAGGTTTATGAAGATATTTGAAAACGTCTTTCTATGTGGCTAGTAAAACAACCGCAGTTGGATATGATTCGACTTTCAATATAGCTGACACAGTACAATCAAAACTTTAGAATTCAGCTATGAATATTTGGAATAACTGAGTGTGTTTGAACGCAGAAAGTTGTAGTAAATTGGCTTAGGATAACTTGGTTAGCAATATGGTGCAATTGGGTGTTCATCCATCTAGTTACATTGGTGTAGAATTGATAAAGGATTGCAAACTTGGGAGTCTTTGATTGGTATCTTTGAGGTGATATATATGGGTTTGTTTTTCCAACGTACAAATCTGTTTTAAATTAATATAATAATATCTAAGTCATGTTGTTGGTGGAGAAGCATTAGCTAGTACTGCATATGTCGAAGTCTTTCGATGTGCTTAAAGTTAATTTTTCGTGTTTCTAAGTTTTTTGTATGTCAGTTGACAATTTTGTGCTGAATACTTGTCTTCGCTAACTTGTTCCTTCCGTTCTTGAGACCACCATGAAATGAATTCCAGCGTTCGTTTTCAGATAAAGAAGCTCCAAAATATAATTTCCGTTTGCTTTTTATAAGTTTTTCAGCTTGCCAAATGTGGGATGTCACCTATAACAGAGTTTCTTAATCGTCAATGTACATGGATTATGGTTTGACGTAAAATTCTATTCTCGAATTACTTTCTCCTTGAACTCCACATGTATACGTGAAAAAATAGATTAGACAATGGCTAAATTTGGCCAAGTTTCTGAAGTGTGTCTGGTGTTGTGCAAGGAGCTTCTTATTAGAGCTATCTGTGTGTGTTTGTTGATTGTATTAGCGTATATATCCATTTTCATTCAGCGATCTTATCTTGCCCATCAATGTGTGCGAGCTTAGTGGCTAAGTTCTCCTGGATTATTTCCAGACTATCACGCAAATGAAATGCTCCAATTGGACTCCTTTCTCTTCTGCTAACTATACTCTAGGCTTTATGGTATTTTGCTTCTAAAAAACAGTCCAAGTTAGCCGTCGGCTTAACGCCAAATGATAACAACTTGACATATGTTTGCTATAAAGATATACTTTTCTGACGTACGCCTCTGTGCTGGCCACTTGATTCGAGATACGAAGACTAAATTTAACTTGTTTTGCATTTACAGAAAAACCTCGAGACGTTTATAAAAAGAAACATTTATTACAAGTCTTTGAAAAAGAGCTGTTCTTGCTTCTTGTAAGGTTAGTATCAACTTGTTACATTTAAACCGTTTCAAGTCTATCTTATTGTTGTCTCGGCGCAGTCGCGTCTAATTTATTCATGGTGTTGTTTTTTAAAGTTTACTCTTTACTTATACGTATACAAACTGCTTTAAAATTTGACTGGTAGATTGTTATTCGAATTGTTTATTCTTGGTTCTTCTTTGACAACGCGCAAAAGTTTAGGCAGGGATATAAGTTAATTTTGGTTAGTCTTGGCGTGTTATATCACTTGAAGAGGCTTACAAAAACGTGCATTCATTCAGCAGAATACGTCTCATGACGTTATACCTCTTATGCATGCTAAATGATTTCCGTTTGCTTGTTTCAAATCTGTTTGACCATGTTTACCAAGAACAAACATACATTCAATCATGTCTGTATGCTTACATATCGGATACATCCCGGCGGCTAAATTCACCGTAATCCTTTGCAGTAACCAGGGCAGTTACAGATAACGCGTTTACCTCCTGTCTTTCAACCAGTCCTGTTTTCTGTTCTTTTCGTGAGCAGATTTCTTGAAATACATTCGTACAATCGAAATGGAATATTTTAGAAACTTGATGGATTTTTAGTGTAGAGTTAGACTTGCGCTAATTTAGCATGAAATGCGTTGCTATGCGCACGAGAAGTGAGGAGATTACCCAAGCACTTAAAGAACCATTTAACGCAAATTAACGTCCTATTACTTGTCAGATGAAAAAGTAAACAGACTTCCCTTCTAACCAAATGGCCAAGAAAAAGTATTTTACATGAAAAATCATAATACATTCTGTGTTCTAATCACTGTATTTGATATCTCTGATGTTTTCATGTTTTTGCCCACCACATAATAATATATTTGTTTATTGGAGACACAATAATACTAGTCCTACTGTGAAAACGCAGTGATGCCATATTGAAAAGAATTGTACCCACTGCACCAACGTCAGAACTGGTGATGTTTTCGGAAATACTATAATTACTGTTGTGTGCTTAGGTGTCGATGAATTGTCCCATTTGAGGCCAAAGTTTTTCCTGTCTAGGTACCTAGGCTCTGACGGCCACTGCATGCTTTTAAATCCATTGTCAATGTTTGGACTAGTTAGCTGCGACATGATATAGCTTTTTCTTTATACATGTTTTCGATGAATCAAAACTGTTTAGGATATTTTCAGACTTTAAATTCATTTCTGCCATGTAACTGATAATCTAGTTTGAGGAATATTCTCATTGGAGCATTGTTTGTCTCTTATCCGTTTTTAATCGCTGAGAACTCGATTGGAAACCAGCGACAATGATAATAATTGAGAGTTTCATTATGTTTGAGGTGGCTTTTTGAAAGAGCGCCTGTTCAGTTTGGCTCTTTTACCATGACCAAGTGTCCAGTCGAAAAGTCACCATTCATATGTGTGGGTGTCGCTTGACACGAAATTGATTTGCACTGAATTTTATAGCATTTCGCTGTCCTATGAGACTTGTAACACCTAAACTAGGCACACAGTTAATCTTCTCATCTTTGCTACGTGATGTGAATGTATCTACGAAGAGTTATCTAATGTGAAGTGCAAAGTTGTTTCTGGTACAGCAATTTCTCTACAGGTCTGCGTTATTGTGCCATTTGGACACCACAAGCTAGCCGTTGACATCGGATCAGATAAGCTACTATCACACCGAAGTTGACTCTCGTTTGCATGCACAAAAGTTCATGCACAATTTTGACGTTCGAGCGAAATCCTGGTGGCAGTCCTTATAAATTCTCCTCATTAAAGTTTTCCAATCCACACTCTAGGTTTGTTTTTATTTTGCATAGAAAATGCTACAAGAAGTTATCTTTTTTTTTGTAGTTGTTGCATGCCAAACAAAAGTATGAGTGCTGTACATGAGGAATCGAACGACCCCTTGCACATTTGGCTTCACGTCCAGACTGCATTCCTGGGAGTTATTTTCATACTAGCTATGATCCTCAACAATCTTTTAATTTACGTTCTTCACAAGATGAAATCTCGTCGATCGAACCGGGATCGTGCCAGCTACAACATTGAGCGATCTTATACGTATTTACTTTTCCATCTTGCATTAGCGGACATGCTAGGTGTTGTTCTTAACATCTTATTTGATATCTTGGAAAATGCTTCCGTCCAGTATTTTTTCACGAGCGCTGGCTGCAAGGTCCTGCTTCCATTTCAACTGGCATCTACTACAGCGCAAGCTGGTACATACGTAGCACTCAGTTATCACCGTTTCAGAGCGATTGTTCATCCTATTCGTGCAAAATTGACCGTGTGTAGATCACTCATTTGGATCGCAATCATATGGGTTGTGAGTGTGGCTCTTTCAATGCCTTACGTAATAGTGTTATATTTTGATGAAACAAAAATGAGTTGTGAGGAGGATTGGAGACAAGAACACGAAGGGATTATCTATACGTTCGCGATTTTTGTCGTCCAGTATGCAGCACCTGTTGCACTAATGGCCACCTTTTATATAACCATTGCTAGAGCCCTACACGAGTGAGTAGTGGTCATCATACTTTATCTGATTGGCTCTCAGTGCCCACGTATAGAAACTTGTCGGTGATATCATTTCATCTTTTTTTTTTCAGCCACCGTATTCAAAAGGAGCTGGTGCACGTACCCACCCATGACGATGTACGTTCTCACAGACGTATTGTAAAAATGCTGGTAACCATAGTAACAGTGTATGCCGTATGCATGCTTCCTCATCACTTGTTTTGGATGGTTGATGGAGTAAAGAACCTTAGAGGAGACATGTCCAAAACGATTGCGAGCGTCTCTTATCTTTTCACTTATTCAAACAGCATCGCAAATCCTATTATATTTTTCTTCTACAACAAAGAAAGTCGTTATCATCTAAAACGTTTTTTCAAGCAGCTCTGTCGCTGCTGCGTGCACAACATGGACGTGCCTTTTGAGATAAAGAAGTGGTCTGCAACTTGGTCTGGACAATCCAAAGATGATTCACAACATCACGAAAGAAGGTCGTCTAAGGACCACCTAAAACTTGACCAAATGTTTCTCGCAAAACCCGGTGATTCAGACCTTGGCGTTTCATTACCTTGGGAAGCGCAAGTTATTCATTCTCATAGTTCGGAGGACAACAATTGTTTCCCCTCATCGTCCCCTGTGCCAGACCTGTTATCCCCAAATAAAGCATTGAGATCCCCAAATGGTACCAAGAACACTATAGGGTACTACGGTGTACCTGAAATTCCTGCCAAGTTCCTTGATGAGAACACGTGTAACACGGCGGTTGAAGGCGAAGACCGTTGTACGGCAGATGTATGCGAAGAAGGTATTGCCAAGGGGGTTGGAAAAAATGATGAAGAAAATGAGGGGTGTGAGGAACTTAGCAAAAAAAGTGAGGCATCTGTCAGTGATCCGATATCGTACCAATATGAAAGAGGGACATCCGACATTGAAATAGCAGTATGCGATCAGACTTGGCAAGATGAGGTGACAGAAGTTTTGCCGAATGGCTCCGAGCAAGGCGCGACGTCTTCCGACAACGACGCGGCCTATTCTGATGATGACACGACACGTGTTCAGAACATGATCGAAAAAATGCTTCAGGATATAAGACATGAGCTGAAGCAGGATAACGCTTTGAACGGAATGAACAGATTCGAAGATATTTTGAGTCTTAATGATAGGTGTTCTGGCAATAATTGGAAAGCAACGATTGATGGCGAAACACAGGATGGCGGCGTGAGGCATCCGTCAGAGGACATTATGAGATCTTTGGGACAAGGTCAGGGGATTGACAAGGATATTCGTGGACTTTGCGAGCGATTAGAGAGTTTGCCCGAAACTCGGATGTAAAATGTACGCGCGCGACAATTGTTCGATCAAACGCCAAGTGGATTCCAGAATGCTTGATCATAATGGCACGTCCTGCCCACACCATATATTAGTGACAGTAAGCTATCCAATTTCGCGAGTGAAGATCTCACATACTAAGAATGTGAGCTTGTAGGCTTGTATCAAGCTTGTAGGCTTGTATCAAGTCGAACTTTAAATAACTTTTCCCATTTTGCTATATAAACTTGTAAATATTATATTCAAAGCAACACTTTATTCTCTATATTCTGGTTATGCTGAAAAAAGGACAGGCTGAGCGAGACGCTGGAGTTTTCAATTATTGGTTCGGCAGAATTATAAACGAAATCATAAGATTTTCGCGGCGGTTTATTTATGTGCAATATTTGTAGGTTTTCGTACTTCATGTAATGCGTGCAAAGAGCGGCAACTGAAAGCAAAAAGAACAATCAAGCTTCTGCCTCCAGCTGCGTTTTAATTGTTTTTCATATAACACAAAATTCACTTGACTTTTGTTCCAAGTGCTTGGAATACAAAAACAGTCAGCGCCAATTGAACTTGATTGTTTTTAGAGACCTGTCCGGAGAATAGCTACTTATAAGTCTTCCTGAGTACAAGAGCTCAAGTATCGCCGTTTAGTGCGGAATTTGACTGGAAAAGTACTCTAAATATAGACCAAACGTCGTGAATTATACGCTCATTAGCATGATTTCCTCCGTTTTCGCAAAGCTTTATGGGTAAATTTAAAGATGGCTGATCGCAGCGATGAAACGGTATGGAGTTTTAAATACTTCTTAACTTTCTCTCGTTATTATTTGAACCTTTTGCTGTAAATGTATAGTCTTTGCTTTATTTGAGTACTTATTGGTCAGAAGATGTGTGTTTGGTTTCAACCTTAACGAAGCATTTGTGGTTTAAAATCCTTAAACTCGAAAACAATTATCGTATATTAAACTACGCTGATACGATTGTGGTTCTTTGGTGTTAAAACGTGATTCAAAGCATCATTATGTGTTAGCTCTGCTGTGATACTCCAGAGTTTGTTGTTATAGTTGTTTTGGATAAGTTTTTTAAAATCTTTTTGAGAAGAAAAGTCTAGATATCAGCATTGATGCGTGTGATTTAAATTGCACAAAATAGGATAACTACTTAAGTACATCAGTAATGCGATTGTATAATTATATCGAGGTTTCTTGATTTTTCTCAGGATTTGTTTATGTCAGTGAGGCTTGATGAAGGCCGAAGACTCTGTAAGGTGCTGGTGTCATCTCAAACAACAGGACAAAGTGTTATTGAATTGTTGAAACCAGATGATGACAATGTGTATTACTTGGTTGAAGTTTGGAAAGGATGTGGTAAGCAATACAATAAAACTTGAGCATATTTCTCCCTCAATTTCATCTCATTCTTGTGCTTTTAGAACGTCCGATATCTCATGAGGAGAAACTGCAAAATGTTTTGCTCCAATGGGGAAGCGACGTTGATGATGTCATATTTATGTTGAAGAGAAAGCATTCACCGAGGAAAACCTCTATGCAGGTAGAGTATGATTAAAAAACTATTATCTTAAGCCCCGTACAGACGGACAATTTTTCCTTGACGACATCACTTGCTCGTGTGTACAGTGAACAAGTTTGTATTGACA
>JAODVQ020525888.1:0-24056 GCA_025400075.2 Phenganax stokvisi
CTCGCGAGTAACAAGGGAATCTATTGAAATTGCTAAACATAAAACTATTCCACAACATGGTAGACCATTAAATAACATATGGACTTGTCTACATTAACTGTTGACTTTTTTGCATGATTTAAGCAAATTCTATAATATCTTCTAATTTCCTTATATATACTGAAATATTTAGAGCCGTTTCTACTTGTGTACGTGACATGTGTTTGCACGGGCGAGAGTTTCTGTTAGTATTCTGTTTGTACTGTTGACGCTAATTACTTTAATTGGTTTCTCTGAAGACGGCCTGGGCTCACGGGCCGAAAGCTCAGAATAAATAAAATTCATGGTGTAAATACCACAAATGTCTCAATATATATTGTTTTAAAGTTTTGTTAAGTTATTCAACTATGGCTGCTTTTCTTTTAGAGAAGGTTGAAAAGGACTTAATTTTATAACTTTCCAACAGAGTTTATACTCCTACATTGTAAAATTCTTTTCGTTCATCAAATTGAACAACATTTGCATATTTTTCTAATTGATTTTTAAACTTTAACAATAATTTTTTTACAGCTTTTATCATATTTTAAGTGTCTTTTTTATACACAGGGATTGCAAACGCAAATCTAGATGAAATTTCTACAGATGTGAGAATCCAAGCGTAACTTTTATTTTTATTTTTGAGTTTGCTGATATCCACCAAGACCATTTGAATTTGATCAGCTAAATTGTTCACATATGTTTTACGAAAAAATTTTTTGTTAAACAATTTGTTTCTATATAGTAAAAGTGTCTTGAGTCTTGAGACAACTTTTAATTTGTTTCCTAGTTATATTTAGGTTTTGTTCAAGAAATTTTTGATAAAGTTTTTCTAAAGACATGTATCCAGTTTTGGGATCATAATACAAGTCTCTAAGTTGTTGCTCTTTGGAAAAATGATTCATTTTATTTTATAGAAAGTTCAAGTAATACAACTCCAATATTTTTATTATTTTCATAGGGACCTGTTGTTACATCAAAAGTAAATTTGTTCCAAATTCGATTGTAAACAGAGACCTCACTTTCAATATCTTTATAATGAGAAACAGATCCATGAAGTCATTGAGTTGTTGTAATGGGTAAAGTTAAAATATCGGAGCTTCTTTTCCCCTGTGAGTTAAAGTTTAAAGACTTGTTTACTAATTCACAATGTACACTAATAAACCTTAGACCTAAATTTATATCCCACTCTTTTTCTGACTCTGCCCACGTGTTTTTAGGTACTTTTTTTTAACAAATCCGAAAAGTGTTCCGAATTTTTTTAGGTTTAAATTTTCTTCTTTACAATATATTTTAGTTTTGTTTGTATAGAAAAGTTCTCCCGCTTGATTTTGTATATTGCTAGTTTTTTTTTATATCATCAAATGTAAGGTAACTCACTGGAAGTAAAAGTGTTACACCTCTATGGGTGATAAAATTGTTTTCTCGAGGTATGATGTTTTTACAGTTCCAAAAAATCGTAGCTGATTTGAGAAACAGCCTATAACTGAATGTGGTTTCTTTTCTTTTATCCAAATGCAATTTTTCATGATGATTGTTGATAATCACAGTGAGTTTTTTCATTTACTTAAATAAATGAATGAACAACAGGTAAAAAAAACATTATAAAGCTATTTATGGTAAAAATTATAAAAAAGCAATGGAAATTTATAAAAATCGAATACAAAAATTAAAAATTGATTTTAGTATAAAGTATCCCAATGCAAATCTAAATAAGTATGAGTTTAATGTCATTGTTCCTCTAGATTTAAAAACAATGAATACAAGTATAGACTTTGACATGTTTGATTTGTATGGAACATTACTTCAAAGACTTTTCAAAATAAATATTCTTATGCTTTGTATTGGACTCCTAGAATCTGGAATTATAGAGGTACAATGACAGGACTAGAACTTAAAAATATTAAAATTGATTTTGAGGCATTTGAGATTTATATAAACAATACGGATTATTTCAAGTGTCATCTTCAACCAGTGGATATCAAATGGGGGAATCCCAACAATGACTTAGATATTACAAAAGCAAAGTTTAATTATTTAGAAGATCCTTAATTCACAAGCTTACTCAGTGCTTATGTTTTGTCTTATAAATCTGGAATGTCTTTGGAGGATATAAACTCTTTCCAACCTAAATTATTTCAAGTATTAGCAATAACTATTTTTATTATCATATCAAGAGGTTCTTGAGATATTCAAATAAATTGAGTACTTCTGTCAACAAAGATGATATAAAGTTTAGAAAAGAGAATATTCCTGCCAAAAAAGTATGGATATATAAACTAGAACATACTAGAGAAGCTATAAGTTATTTCTTAGAAAAACATGATACATCAAGAGTAATCAATTATCATTATGTTTTTCTTAAAACTAATAGGTCTATGGGAATTTTTGGGATTGGGTATAAATATGTTGATAAAATAGTTCCTAGAAATGAATCAAATGATTGAAAATTATTTATAAAATCCACTTCTGATAGTCTTACAACCATAGGACAAAAGCGTTTACAACAAGCGATGAAGAGGTATGGTTACTCTGTGTTGGGTTCTCAAGCAAAAACGAGGTGGTCTATTGTTAACAAAAATGCAGAAAGTTCCCAAACTGAAGATGTGTTTCACAAGCTTGTCCAAGACACTGTAGCTCAAGATGATTCTATGGTAATGGTTTCTAATATGAAGAAAGCAATTCAAGATACAAATGTTGTATTAAATATGGTAGTGAGTCCGGGAATTATTTTAATTCCTTCTGATATGATCATATTCGATAAACCTATAGGAGGATTTAACAATACTTTAACTACTCCTAGAACAAGTATGAAATTTGGTAAAAACAACAAGGTTGACCTTGTAAACAGTCCTAGTAGTAGTTTTGTAGATGAGAAAAAAAACCCAAAGAAGCTAAAAAGAAGAGATTAGAAGAGGTTGAAAACAAGACGGAGAAAACAATTCGGGGTATACCCCAGTTGTAGCTGTCATTTCACTTCTTGGAGTTGGAATATTTTGTTAGTTCAATTTTAAACCTTCTCTTCAAAAACAACAGCCCAAAACTAAACCTCTTAGTCCTAACGTTAAAAAACGCGAACCTTCAGCTGGTGTTAAACTAGATACATTGGACTAAGTTTTTAAAAATTATCTTATAAAATAATTGGGTAGTCAATCAACACCAACAACAAAACAGGAATGTATTAATAAAATCTATCGTGGAGTTGCATTAACAGCCACAGCCGTTGTAGTTTCTTTGCTAAGTAAAAAAGCCTTTCGTGAACCTTTGGGCATCCCTCAAAATCTAAATGGAACATTGAAACTCACTGGATCTGTTATGGTAGGATCAGTTATTGTAAAATACATCGAACATAGTAAAATTATTCCTGAGAAAATTACAACTTAAAATAAATGGTCTCTACAGTAGCTGGTGGAATATATAATGCTTTTGTTTTGCGGGAGCTGGATTTTTATGGAAGCAAACTCAATCATTCTAATTATGAATCAGAAGCGAAAAGACATAATTTAGCTAGTGCTCTGGAGAAATTAGCCTTTGAAAAACAAAAATGGAATGAAAAAGAAACATCTAGAAGAGATAAAATTGCTCTATATCGACAAGAGTTATCAGATGCTAATTTAGATACTAACTCTAAAAATGAAGCGCTAAGTCAAATTCATAGATTAAGTCTAGATTGGGAGCGAGAACCTTTATTAGAGGATGTTATAAACTTTCTAATGAGATGCAAGAATATCAACCATGACTCTCGTTGGACGTTGGATACGACGGAAAATAATCGCTGTTTTGTTTTAACTATTCTTTTCTTTTATTAAATAAATAATGAATCCAAGTTTAAAACAATTGAAACAAAAAGCTAAATAGTCGAGTATTAAAGGTTGTTCAAGAGTAAATAAAGATCAAATTTGTGATGTACTTGAAATTGGTAGACTTCCTAAGAATGCGAAATTTGAAACTATTTGTAGAGAATCAATGAAAATACCTTGTCCAGTAAAGTTGATTCATCTAGACTCTGGTTGGGTCAAATCTTTTCCAAGCATTGGTAGAGCTAGTAATTTTTTTCAAATAAATCCACGAAGCATCAAAATAGCTTCTGATCGAAACGTTAATTATATATTGATGGAGATGCTTATAGAGTCAAATTTCATGATCAAGATAGACCTAGACCAGACCCAGGAGAATCTATCCCAAAACGTAAACCATATAAGTAATTTACTACTTCGCAACCATTTTTGTTTACACATTTCTGTGGGCTATAGTAATACGCTCACAGGAACGTAAATAAATAAGTTGTTGCTGCTAAGATCTGGTTTTTTTTATGGGTTTGTAATAGTAATTTAAACTAATTTTGTCCTATGACCGAGAATTTTAACTTGGTGATTTTATTAAACAAAAAGCCTGGTTTTAAAGTGAGTGGTGAGAAAAGGGGGATTTTGGGACAAAGTGCATTTTTTTCACAAAATCGTATAAGAGTAATTTATACTAATTTGTTTCTTTGGGAATAAGTCCTTGTTCTGAGATCTAAAATGTATTAGGTTGTGTTTTCCAAACGGGGTCCTGATTTAAGGCCTCCTTGATCTCTCAAGTTTTTTCCTCAATCTTATACTTAGCCTTTACATGATATTTAATCGCCTCATTTGTTGTAGGATATCCAAAAAATGTAAACACATCTTTTGCTTTAAACCAAATAATGTGTCTACACATAAGTTTAAGTTTTTATAATAGTAAATATACTTTAGCGCCATCATGAATATGCAAATTACCCCACCCCCTCAATTTTGAAAATCTTGTAATAGTAGGTTATACTAATTTGATAAATTTTTAGAAAAAATTTCTGGGACGAAAATTAGGGTTCTGCTTATTTGAGATAAAAAATGTAATAGTAGCTTATAGTTTAGCGCCATATTGGATTAAATTGGTCCTCGGGAAATGGGTATTTTTGGATATGTTGTCCCGAACAGGAGACAAATTGGTAGAAATTACTACTTTACGATTCTATGAAAAAAAGGCGCTTTGGCTTAAAATCCCACTTTTCTCACTACTACAAGCGAAGAAACACAAAGTTTTCTGAGTTAGACGTAAATTTAAAATATGCATTTAATTATACTGTGGACTAAGTATCTACATTGTGGAGTCACGTTTTTGATTTCTAAAATTTTTTAGTTTTAAAAATTGCAAGTTTAATGATTTATTTTTTACTGATTTTGTCTTAGTAGTAAACATTTTCAAGGGTTTTGTTTTCGTAATTAACCAAACCGTCACTTATAACAAATATTTTACATAGCACCTTTACTGGCGCAGCTTTTTTTAAGATCTCAAGCAGAATTCTATTTCGAGTATTTATGAGTTTTTTCCAGTCTCAAACGCATTTTTATATTGTATAGTTCTAAGGTCAATCACCAGGACGAACTTGGCTTTAAAGAATTTACTAATTAAAATTTCAGAAGTCATACTCTCTTTATTGAATAGTCTTTTTGCCTCGTTGTACAAGCCTTCTTCTTTAATTCCTTGACTATAAACACAATTTAGAACTCCTTCAATAGTAACCTTGACTGAATCAATAATTAGGTAGATGTATTCTTCACTAACTGTAACAGTCTTACTCTTGAATAACAAAACAATTGCTGCCATACTTTTTCGAGGAAGATTTAGAGTTTCATTTACTAAAATACTTGCTTTATCCTACTCTACCGTTTTCATTAAAGCAGCGTGTTGAAAACTTAAACTTCTTCCAGAGTCATAGACAGACAAAGCATGAGTAGCCAAAGTTTCTTTTTCTGTTGTTTCGTATTCAAGTTCAATATTTTCCAAAGTGTATCCTTCAATACTTTCACCGCTTTGAGCTTTCATTATACTTGCTGCTTTAAGTAAAGTTGTTTTAAACTGAAGAGTATGATCCTTTGAGAAAGGAGAGTACAACCCATGATCACCTATAATTTTATGAAGTTTGACTTTTGGTTTTCTTTCGTCTATAGTGTGCATAGAAGCATCAAAAAATATTTTGTGTGGTTCCAGTTTTCTCTCCATCATCGGAATTGGCGATTAATTTTCGAGTGTTTTCATTAGCGATCCCAAACTCTAAGGCGCTTTGGCTTAATTGGCTAAACTCTGTCCCATAGTTAATGTTACTTGATGAAGTTAGTATTGACGACAAAGCACTTTTTGCTGTATTTAGTGCACTATAACCAAGGCCATTTTCAAACGGTTCAGCAAGAAAATTTATTCATTCTTCCACAGTGGGAGAAAAGGGATTGATGTTCCGTTGACTACAGTATAATCGCCATCTCTCCAAATATCCTTCATACTGCTTTCGTGTTCCAGCTCTCCATGAGGATTCCAGCATTTCTGTAGCTGCTGTCGAAAGCCCTCCGTTTTCAAACTCTTCCCTGATAAGTGACACATTAGTAGCACTAGTTTCTCGTGGAGAAGATGTTTCTCCGATGGGTTGATGGGAAGGAATATTGTGGATGGTGTTTTTGGGAGAAAGATGGGTAACTGCATCAGCATTTTCATGGCCACTGGCAACCAGGATTGGGTCCGCCATTTTGGTATGATCATCAACCCCTCTGGTTTTTCCATTTAGATTCTGTGCAAGGCCTGACTAATTAAACAAAACGGAAGAAAGAATCAAAATGATAGCCTTTCCATCAATGATGGAAAGCATTTACTGCCCTTGCTTCCGTGTCTGGTGTGTACAACATGTAGGTTTGAATTTGGTAATTAATTCTAGATGCAAAAAGGTCAATGTTTGGCCTTATATTTAACTGTGCCCAGGCACTTTGAAAAACCTTTTTGTCTAAGCGCCACTTTGTGATCTGTCTACATTTGCGAAACTCTCTGTATGCATCTACATTTGCTTCGCCAGGTATACAGGTAACTGTGATCCACACTTCATTTAAAATGCACCAGTCCCAAATAGTTTTGATAAGACTGTTTAAAGATGGGGAATGACTGGTTCCCATTTTATTGATTGTGTTTTGGACAATAGTACTATCTACTAGGACTTTCTCATGCATGTTTGAAACTAGATATTTGTGTGCTGTAAGTACAAAGTATACTGCTAGCATTTCTACATAATTTATATGTAATATACTCCCCTCAAGCATCCAAAGTCCTCTAGTTGTAATATTATTTATGACACTCCTTCAGCCCACCTTGGAGGCATCTGTGCACATAGTTATATGTGGGTCTGGTCTGTAGATCAGATTATTGCAAGTTTCTACATTGTTTATCCGCCACTGTAGTTCTAATTTGGCCATGGGGGATAAGTGCAGGTGGGCGTCATAATTTCATTCTTTTTGTTTGAGGGCCTGAGCTTTTTTTCCCTCTGTAATTCGGACGTACAGGAGCCCATACATGACTCCTGGAAATGAGGAGATAATTGCCCAATAACCTGAGCAACCTCTCTTATAACAGGCCTACCGCATGAGAGCAGCTGAGTGACTGGCAATTTTAGTTTTTGTGCCTTTCCTGCTTTCAATGAGACAGTCGTTTCAATAGAGTTAAGAATAAAGCCCAGAAATACAATTATCTTTGTTGGTATAAACACAGATTTCTTGGGGTGAGACACAAAGTTCAATGTATCTAAAAGTTTAATTGTATCAACAACGTTTTGTGCACATTCATTAAAAGTATCACCCGTCAAGATTGAGTCATCAATATAGGTGATGAAATGTGACCCTTTGTCCTCAAGGCTGAGTATACAGGTTTTAGAAGCTTAGTAAACTTTCTAGGAGCTAAAGCTAACCCATTGGGAGCGCAAGTAAATTGATATAAATTTCCATTCCAAGAAAAATTCAAATACTTCTGATGTTCAGAACATATGCGCACTAAATAATATGTATCTTTCAGGTATACATATGCCATATAACAATGCGACTTCATAATGCTTATGGCATTCCAAATGGAGTCCATTTTAAAATACCTGAATATAACAAATTCATTAAAGTGTTTTAAGTTTAAAATCATTCTATATGACCCACCAGGTTTTGACCTTAAAAAAATTGGTGAAATGGATTCACCTTGTTCATGTATAGATTGAACAACAACATCCTTACCTTAGAGCTTTTATATATCTTGTTCACTAACGAGTTGTTCTGATAATCAAAATGTATTTTGTGCTGGTGCTTTTAGTTGGTGAGGTAAAGCACTAAATTCAATTTCCTCACCACAAACTGTGTGTAAAACGTCTGAATCTGAAGTGGGTTTTCGCCATTCACAAAGTTTGTGACCTAATTGGCCAGCTTGAAATGTGTCAACTCTTGTATTTAAGTAGCTTTGTAACCCTGTCAAGTTCTCCTTTAGATTACTAACCTGTAAGGCATCCAAAGTCGTCATGCTTACTATTGTTTTGTTAGTTATTGGTGTTCTTGACGATTAGTTGGGATTGTGGAGGTCTTTTGGGCTTGAAACCTTGACCTGGGTGGATGTTTCTTCCATGGCTGACTGTTGGACAAAAAATGGTTCTCTCTGTGAGCCTTGAATTGTTGGTACCCTGAAATTGAGGTCGGGCATAAGGTCTCGCTTTGTCAAACCTTTGTGGGGCTGTTGCTTTGCTGATCTTGTTGGATGCAAGAATGTCATTGAGTTGTGTTTTGAGGTTATCTCCAAACAAGTAAGTTGTAACTGGTACATGTGAGGCACAAAGACTGCTATAGTCTTTGTTTAGGTTAGGTCTAATAGCGTCGACGCATAGATAGCTCACACATTGTGCGACCTATTAGTGCCAGTGTATCTGTATTCATTGTAATCAGTTGATCAACATCGAGCAAGTCTTCACTACACATTTTCTGTAGTTTATCAGTACTGAGGCTAAGAATAGACCTAAATTTAGCCAGCATTTTCGGTGTGTAGTAGCACGTAGTTCGTTGTGTTTAGTTGTATTGTGAAGTTTGTCCCATATTTCCACGTTAACGCGAGGAACAACAAGCTTATCACAGTTGCTTGGTGTGAAGTATTTGTCCATTTTTTCTTTTTGCTTGGCCTCAGGGAGTTTGTCGACCACCTATTGCTGACAATACCGGCAAGTTGCTGGTCTATAGAGCCTCCTATCTCTTCTTCTTGCTCCAACTCATGTGAAATTTGTTCGAGCAGAGCGTCGTGCGTGAGTCGAGCATGTGTGTCGCTCATAGTCCCCTCATTTGCCGAGTCGGCATCGGGTTCATTTCTTCGACACAATCCATCTGCATCACCGGTCTTGTCAACATTTTCTCCTTCCATTTCTGTACTTAATCGCTGTTATTTTCTAGGTTCTTCGCTTGAGCAAGAAGCTTTGCTGTCGGACTGCAATCTTTTTATGGATTTGTCGATGTCGAACGTCTTGTCGAACATTGCTTCCATTTTCTCGTTCAGGCTATCCAACATTTCTGGCATTGACTTCCCGGTCCGCACTTCCTTCTTGTCGCTAAGGTTCTCTGACAGTAGTCTCTGAACTAATTCGTCACCCGAAGCCATATTTTGCTTTACTGTCTGATATATATTTAAATATTTTCCACTACGTTTGTAAAACAACTGTTCGGCTGTAGAACTATGCGGGGAACTGATTCCTCGATCTGCGTGCGCATATCTCACATGACTCCTTAGTGACGTAGTCCAATGACGAAATAGAACTCAGGTCGTATCCTTACAAATTCTTCTATTTGTTTACCTCCACACTCATGTTTGAAATATCCAGAAATTTTCTTGTTTAATCTATTCTTGATATTAGGATTTTCTTTCATTATTTCAGATGTGTCAAACCAGTCTTCTAGGTATGAGAAAATGTCTTTTTGAAAATCTTCCGTTTCAATCTCATAAAGTAGCGAATCTCGTTCAGTAAAACCAAGTCTTTCTTGATCACCACACATTGGTTTTATTAAATCATAACAGAACTCAGACATACGGATTTTGGAAAGCTCCAGGATGGCCGCTCCTGCATAGACGGGTTTGTCTAGTAATACTTCTGTTTTATAGCTATCAACAGCTATTAGTTCTTCACAAAATTTTGTAAATGATTTAAACTCGGGTATATTAGTTAGTTTTCTTAATCTATTATCTCATTGCACCAACTCTACATTTCTTCTGTTTCTAACGTTTTTCATCGTTTTTCCAAAGACTGAACTTTTCATCAACTTGAAGAAATCTTTATCAAATTTATGCTTTGAAGTGGCTCTAACTTGTGTATTCATGTCTATGTATGGTTTTAACTATGCAGACTCACGGAACCCTATTCCTTTGCGAATCTTTTTAAAGATTAAACCTGTTTCAAGGTACATTTTACGAGCTCAATGATGTACTACTTAAATTCCTCTATTATTTAAAGTGAGTACAAGTTTTTCTATAGTAATACTTTTGTTTATTCGTGTTTGGAAATTCTCGGGTGCAAGTGGATAATCGGTGTGTAGATCAAGAAAGTATTCTGAATAGTCAAGATCCACTTCTAGAAAGCAGCCATAGCCTTCTTTAGGTTTTGCCAGTTCTCAAATTTTTCCTTTGTCATCCAATTAAAATCATGTGTGGGAAGGGGTTGACTCATTGCTCATCCATAAAGATTATTTGCATCATAGTATGGTATGTAGATACTTGGTTTGTTTGGATCATAGTTCTTTAGGTCTTTATTGTTTGCTTTGATATGTCTCTTGGAGATCATAGCCTTCTCGCACAGCTTTTTCTATAAAGAGGTACATGCTTTCGTTTTTAAAGACGTTTTAAACGTGCATTTGTTATTTGAAAAGCTGAATCAAAACCTAAGCCTGGGGCGGTAAAATGCCAAGCTGGATCTAGATCGTAATGTTTCATACACACTTTTCGAAAATGTTTAAACTCATCGGCTAAATAAAAAAACATCCTTTTTTAAACATAGGTTGTGGTAGTCTCTCATTGTGGTCGTGTTAAAAGTTGACCAAATGTCTTGTTCGAAGGAATAGTCTTTGTCTTAGATGTGTTCATTGTTAAGTTTTGAGTAAAAGGCTTCTTTAGGTGGTAAACTTTTGTCTTGGAGTTTTTCGAAGGTGTCAATGTAATCATAAGGATAGACTCCTTTTCTTGAAAATTGATCCACGTTGTTTGGGAAGAATCTTCTATAACAATGCATGTCTTGTAAACCTTCTTGTGTTAGGTTGTTAACTTAAGAGAGTCTATAAATCTTAATTGATGGCTGATTGGTTTTCCCTTTCTTTCGTTGTGATCAATTGCAACAAATTTGGTAGAACTTATGTTTTTCACTCTCGTCTTTGGAATGCATCTGACCCTACCTGGGCCTATGCTTAATTGTTTTATGAAAAGGCTAGAATCATAACCTTTTTTTTTTCTTTAATGGATACACTTACTATGTGTCACGCCTCTGTATCTTCCTGTAAATTGACCGTGATCCTTAACATTAGTTGACTCGTGGTTTCTACTTATGCCCTAGAGGTTTATTACAAATATAGCAATTAACAGCGTTGGCGAAATCTTGTTGATCTTGTTCTGTAAAGGTCATCACATGGCTGTTTTTCTAAAATTTCCTGTAAATAGCCTTAGGCTCTGCTTTTATCATCTCCGCAAATACTTCTTCGACAGTCCTAGGAGCATTAGGATCGTGTGTGCAGACAACATTTCTTGGAGGACGAATTGAATCATCATAACACACTACTAAATAACAGAAGCCGCGGGGAATGTGTTTTTTATATTGCCTTGTAGCTTTGCCAAACTTTTTGTTGATTAATTTTGTAACACATTCAAAACCGAATAAATAACGAGCGGAACTTTTATTCTCCGATTATGATTTTTGAAGCTGGTGAAAGTGCCTGGCTTTGGATATTTTGCCTTTATAGGAACATGTGTTCTACAGAGTTCTTTGTGTTCTTTTAGTTTATCTTCTTGAAGAAAATGTTGCAGGCAGAAGTTACAAATATGATGTTTAACCTTATTCTTAGTTAATGATGAACTAATTAATTGGCTCATACCATTTATCACTGCATAATGTTTATCCTCTAGGAGTAGGAGACGAATGTCTGGATTATCATGTAAACTGCATATTTGAAGTATTCTATCTTTTTCATTATAACCGAATAAACGTATCTTTATGTTGTTTTTCTTTTCAAATTTCTTTATATCTTCAACAGGTGTTGGGAATTGTACACCTGTCCACTGAAAAGTTTTTAATTGTAGTACTATATCGCTCGCACTTCTTTCACGATGTTTATCTTCTGGTTTTTTACACTTTGCTATAGTCACTGCCTACGTGAAACATTGTTGATCGTCATCGAAATCATTCTCGGGATTGGTAATAGCTATCTTATTCAACAACCACTTTGGTGTTGGTATGTAGGAGGAACCTTTGGTTGAATCATATCTCACAATGATGATGCCTAATTTCTCAATATCCTCACGCTCCCATCAAGAACCTTTCATTCGTTGCTTTATAAACTCAGCTAAAATAATTTCCACCATGTCAGTATAAATAGAGTCTAGATCTGATCCAGATAAAATTGTATCACAAACAGAGCTAAAATTGCCAGGGTCTCGATCTATCATCTAATCTGTAGCCAAATTTCTTCTAACCATTCTAAAGATTAATAAAAGCCCCACCTTATAACCTTCATGTAACCTTACAACCTTCTTTACAGGATTGCTGACCCTTCTTAACCACAACAATGGATTGAGTTTATTTTCGTCGTCGTTGTTCCATATTTCATAACATTTTAGTTGACCTTTCCAAGCTTAATCTAATAGCACTACTTCAACCATTGACTCGAGATCTTCAGAAGTCTCTGGCTCAGGCTCCTTAAAGATTTCTGGTTTAGGTTGAGGTTCTTCAGAGATCTTTGGTTTAAGTTCAGGTTCTTCAGAGATCTTCGGTTAAGGTTCAGGTTCTTCAGAGGGTTTTGGTTGGGGTTGGGATTCTTTAGAGGTTTTTGATTTATATTGTTCCATAATTTTATTTTTCAACTTCCTATAAGCTTCAGAAACTTTTATTTTTATATGCTCAGGAACATAGTCCACCGACATGCTATACCATTCATTAACGTTTGCTTTATTACTTGTTTCTTTGTTTGTGAAGGTATATGCTTTGTTGGCTTTAAAGGTTGAGCGTTGATTTTTTTAATAGTCGCATGAAGTAAGTGCGTTACTCTTATTTGCGGTTTTGGAGTAGGTTTTTGTCCTAGGAGCGGGTGAAGGTTTTGTTATACGAGCAGGAGTAGGTTTTGTTTTTTTTTAACAAAAGACTACTTATTTGTTCTTGAACATTTCTGGTTGTAGACTTTTTTAGAGTCTCTTTTTGTTTTTTGGGTTGTTTATAATTAAGTTGTTGGAGAGACTGTTTTGTGTTGAAAATAGCTTCTCGTCTTCTTTCAACTAAACCCTTTCTATCAGCCATAGCTTTTTTCTTAATATCTTTGCAAATAGGTACATCATGCCTAAGTAGTTTTGTTTGGTTTTGATAAGTTTTAAGTTGTATTGTTTTAGTGAGTCTTTCCTCTGACCCACGTTTTAATAGATACTTCTGTTGACATCTCTCTGTAAATATTGTCCTGGTCTTTTGTTTCTCGACGTAATCCATTTTCTGTGTCCTGTGATGTTCTAATTAGAACATCCTCCGCTTCAATATTTATATTTATTGCTTTCTTTGCTTCGTTGAGATCTTGGTTGAGTTTTTTCTTCTTTTCACTAGCTCTTCTTCTATTTCCTATCGAAACGTTTTCCAGCTTTGCTTTTTGCTGACGTTGCTGTTTTCCTTCGTACATAATTTGTCCAACTGTTAAACTTGTAGCGTCTTCTTTTTCTTGAATTGGACCTTGTTTCCATAATATATTTCTCCCGAAGTGTTTGTTTTTGTTTATTTGGTTTAAAGACTTGAATCTCATCAACAGTCTTATAGTTTCCAAATTTCTTCATTTTTTTTTAAGTCTTCGGGTGCATATACATTTTCTTCGTGTTTTTAACCCCGCCTGTGTTTTCGAAGTTTCTAATATCTTCAGGTTTTATTTCTCTTTCATTGTTTTGTTGTTTTATTGAGGTTGTTTGTTTCTCCTTCATTCTTTGTAGTATTTCCTTATTTTCTTGTTGAGGTCGTTTGCCTCTAGCAATGCATTTTTTCTCTTAAAATTTATTTTCACACCTTTTACTCTCATCAATAAGTTCTTTAATATTTGAAGGAAAATAATTTTTTTGCTTTTGTTGTTGGTTTGTCATTTTCATTTTGTTCTTAAATACAGTTTTTTCGTTTTTTCCAAAAAGTTTCAATTTTGAGATCTGTGCATCAGGTAGCATTTTGAACCTTTTTTCTTGTGAGTATCTTACATTTAATGTACATTGAGTCAATAATGTAAACCAATCAGAACCTAGTATTAAGAACAAGTTTAGACTTGCTAGTTTGGGAATTCCCAAATTATAGTGCAAATAAGTTGAACAAATTTGGACAGGTCAGGAATAGTTTAAGAGGAATTAAATAAATGATTGACAGGTTGTGTGTAATTCCAGGGATTTACCCTAATTTCGTATTTCGGTTAGATTTTTCTCTGGAACCATAGTTTTGAACGTAGTTTAGGAAAAATTATGCTAATTTGTCCCAGAATTCTTCTTTTTTGCGCTACTGGCGCACATCCAGTAATATGCAAATCATTACGAATGATCATATGAATTCTGAAAGTACGTTTGCCGGTAATCAGCAGATTTTTGGGTCCAAGTTCTTTACACGTGGCTAAGGGGAATCGATGGGCCATTGCATGTAAATGTCGCTATTTTCACTCCTGTATCGTGCAATTTCCCTATATCTGTCTTGGTTAGATTCGCTTTTTCCTGTCCAGTTACACCAATTCCAAAAAAAATATGCACATAATACTTTCTGACTGGAATTTAATGCAACTACCTTGAAAACCAGGGTATCTGTTACTTCAGGTAATGAGTCGTAATCTATGCCTACACCGAGGTCAATAAACCCAAAAAAACTGTTTAACATCCCACTCGACGAACTTGTGAGTTGACATCTTATTGAGCGTTTGTGCACATACAACATCTTGTTTATCCCTTCTTGCTACTAGAAATTTGGCTTTCAACACCGCTAAGGCATCTTTTCGAAATTCTGGTTTGCCACCGATAGCATTGTACTAATACCTCACCGCTGATGAATGTGGAAGTCCTTAATTGAAAGCTTTCTGCACATTGTTGTAGCCTTAGTTGAATAAAATTTGAGCGCCAAGCAAGTCGTGTGAGCTCAACTAGATATATGCCTCACGTTTGTGTTTTCTTTTGGGTTACTAGCCTCTTCCTTCTTTCCCAAGAAAAAGTTAACTCCAGAATACCACCACAATCCGCATTGATACATAGATAGTGAAATAAATAAATAGATAGATAGTTTTGCAGCATGTAAAGTGAATTGCATAACTATTTACAATGCTTTCTAATGTGTACATTATGTGTCTAAATACACATTACCTTAGGCTGTCTATTATTGCAACAACAAACTTTTACATTCCTAATCTGTATATTGTAGGCAACCCTGTCAACTTTCCCTGTCGGAGAAAACCGGATTACGAAGAGAAAACCTAAGACTTTCGTCAGGCAGAATACTTGACGAACTCCTTTCACATCGGAAACTTAAGTCTGCACTAAGAATCAAACCCACGGCCTCTGTAGTGAAAAGCACATCTCCTAGCGATTGCTGCACCAAAGCCCCATTCCTTTACCATGAAGGCAATGACTTTACCTTTTTCTTTTGGCGCATCGTTTTCTGTTGAGATGTGTTTACACTCCTCTTCAGAGTAGATGCTTCGTGTTCAAGATCGTCCAACTGTCTTATCAATCTACGTGGTAAATTTACAGCACATGCGTGTTCATCTGCCACTTGGTCAAGTTAATCAGAGCCCAACACATTTCCTCTCTTAGTTGAATGGCTTAGCACATAATTGTTTTTATTATTCACTTCATCAGAATGATTTCTTTTCCTCTCTGAAACACCTATACTATCTCTACTTGACTTTTCGATACTTAGTTTGTCTAAAAGACTAGGGTCAAAAGTAAAGGGTAAGAGTAGAGAGTAAAAAGAGGAAAGGAGAGTGTAAAATGCAAGAGTCGAGATTAAGAGGGCTAGCGTCAAAAAATTCACCAGTACAGGTGAATTGACGTCCACGCCAAGTAAGCAGTGCTAAACAACCAATATTTCTTGCCCTTTCTTATGCTCATTGGCCTAAGTTTTAAATGACAGTATTACAGGTATTGCCGATTTTGCAATGTTTAATGCTCTACATGGTTAGCACTACGTACAAAGCTGGAAACACATGCAAAAATGTCGCAGAATTCATTTCCACACTCGACACGAAAACCGTGAAAAAACGTGTCAAAAATATACATCATGTTGCCTTCCACATTACCTAGCAGTCTAACACCATACACATGCAGTGCATGTGTGCGGTTATTTGCATGCCCATAGCTAAATGGTCCAAGCTAAATGCAAAAATGCCGTTGATTTGAATGGGATTAAGACCAATGAGTAATTTGTATATTCTTGAATAACGGCCTCAATTTTTCGTTGGAAGTCTTACAAACAGATGTCTGAATGTTGACAATTTTTTAAAAAAATTTTGTCGGCAGTCGCGTGCATGCACGGCTAACCACGATGCAACAACACTAAAAATTTAAACTTTCATTTCATGCTATTACATCTTCGGCGATCGTCCACTCAACGAAACGGGTGACGATTTGGCATGCCTCTTAACTTTTGGAAATTGTCTTAAGCACGTGCTCACTGATACTACATTGCTTATTTACAACGAGAAAGGGTCAATTATTTGGAGACATTTTTGCCAATTTGTCCTGGTGGACGAAAGGTGAGTGCTATGCTGTCGTTGTGCTATTGCTTTTGGTTTGTTTTTGGGCCATTGTATCTTTTAATCGGTTATTGTTTTCACTGCTTGAACATAGTTTTCGAAAAATGGAAACTTTTACAGCGTGCTTTCGAGTTTATTTGTGTTCATTATCGCTTTCTTTTATATTTCTGCAACAGTAATGAAAGTTACCATTGTATATCTACGATTATGTCAGCGTTTGCTTGCTGAGCACGTGATTAAAAAGTCGAAACCAAATCAATGAAAAGACGACAGCAATTAAACTACTGACATTGTTGACCCTCTGCCGTAGTTTGGTATCCACGGATTATTCATGATATACACGTACAGAATTGTGAACTGTTTATTGGAGCCAAAGATGTCAACAAACACTGAAGTTCACTTTACTAAACAAAGCAATATTAAAGTACTTGACTCATTCATTCAAGACGAAGGCAACCAATTGACACATTTTTGGTAACTTATATATCAACAGATTTTGTGCCAGTGGCAAGCAGTGGCATTCACAGTTAGAGGAACTCATTCTTAGAATATTTTACGTTATTAGAAAGCTGCGTATTCTTCACAGAATGATTCGATATGGGGACTATCACCTTCAAATTAATGGTGGTCCAGGTATTGGCAAATGGCAAGAAGCCCTGTACTTTTACTGGGTGTGTAAGATAGAGTTCTATTGCCTTTCACGAGATAATGGTGATACAGGTATTGTCAGTAAACCTTAAAATAAACCTTATCAATGTGCTGTGTACACAGACTTGCTTTCCTCTGATTATTTAACAGTGCTAACATATTCTCAACGAGTCTAATCAGTGTGCATTTCTACCCAATCGATAAGATTGTACAATTAACTACATCATGCCTTTCATGGTCTTAAGAATCAAGATAGTCAATGGTGAAAAAGTTAAAGATTGAACTATGGAAACAGGCTATGAATTCACGATTTACGGTTACATTGAGCTTTAACAATTGGCCGCATCGTGCTTGACCTACTCTATCGAACGATAGTGTTGCAGATGATGTTGTTTAACATCATATGTGAAAAAAAGCATGTTTGTATTTGCTGATATTTAATGCAGCCAAACAGTCAAAAACGTTAGATGGCATCACAAAGAAATGACCAAGAATGGTCAAAATGGTGAAAAAATAGTTAAAATAGCCAAATATAAATAAAATTGTCCAAAATGGACATGTTTAAATTAGGAAATTCTCTAAACTAATCCTGCCCAAACATGCCTGATGAAATTAGAACCTAACTCGCGAAGGGCTTAGAATTGTAGATCAAAAGTTTTCGAACGGAACTCAAACTCAGAAGTTTTCGAACGGAACTCAAACTCAGAAGTTTTCGAACGGAACTCAAACTCAGAAGTTTTCGTGAGAATTCAGAATCTTTAGTTTTTGCACAGAACTCAATACCAGATGTTTTGTAAATTGGAATCTAGACTTAAGTTAAATATTAATGCGAGTAAGTACACACTAGTTTACGTGTCAAAGAAATTTATGCTAATTACTCTAGCTTTTGTGTCAATTGCATGATATTTAAGGTACATTTGGGTGGTTACTTATATGCAAGATATCTCATATCAAGTCTTGGATGAATTGCTACACTAGATTATGTCTTAGACTAAGTCTTAGATCAATTCTAAGATCAAGTCTTCGATCAACTCTTAAATTAATTCATTTGATCGATTATTAGACAATACTAGGTGAACTACAGATCAAGTCTTAGATCAAGTCTTAGATCAAGACCTGCATCAAGCCTCAGGTCAATTCTTAGATCAATCCATTTGATCAATTATTTGATCAATTCATTTGAATGATTAATAGATCAATTTTTAGATTAAATACTAGATAAAGTCTTAGATCAAGTCTTAGATCAATTAGTGGATAAAGTCTGGGACCAAGTCTTGGATCAAGTCTTATATCGAGACTTAAAGTGCCTTTCCTATACTTTAGATCAAGTATTGGATCAAGGTCATCAAAATAAGCCCAAAACGGTTTGAAGATTCCTTATTATTCAGCTTAATAGTATTGTGTAAATTCATTTAAAGTGTTAAATTTCAACGAAACAATTTCAGGTCATCAAGTAAATTTCAATAATCTGTAAAATTACTACAAGTTGGGGATACTAAACATGTTTTGTTCAAAATCATATAAATTATGCTGATTATCATAAAAATTATGCGGTTGGGTCATCTATGTTTTTACTAAAAACTTGTTACGACCAAACTGCTAGACAAACCTAAGTAAAGGTATAGTAAACTTGAGTCTGCTTGCCTGAAACTTGAGTGAATATCAAGTAAAAAATTTTTACTGTGTTTTTACTTTAAACTTGCTAACAGTTTTCTTGGCTGAAATTTAGATAGATTTATACTTTGAAAGATGTCAAAAAGGTTTTTGATAAACCGCATAATTTAAATGATGAATCGCATAATTTATATGAATTTGGACAAATCATGTTTAGTATCCCCGACTTGTACTAATTTTACAGATTATTGAAATTTACTTGCTGACGTGATTTTGTTTGATTGAAATTTAACGCTTTAAATTAATTTGCACAACATTGTAACACTGAACTATAAGGAATCTTTAAACCGTTTTGGGCTTATTTTGATGACCTTAATCGAATAAATGTTCTAAAGTGTTTGAAATGCACTTGAATTCGTTTGATCTAAGAGTTGATCTGAGACTTGATATATGACTTGATCCAAAACTTCATCAAAGCTTGGTCCAGTAACTGATCTAAGTCTTGATCTAAGACTTGATATAGTAATTGATCAAAAAATTGATGTAATAATTGATCAATTGAATTGATATAAGATTTCATCTAAGACTTGATCAAGGAATTGATGCAAGACTCAATGTAAGACTTGATCTAAGACTTGTTCTAGTAATTGATCTAAAAATAAATCTAATAATTGATGAAATGGGTTGATCTAAGAATTGATCTAAGACTTGATCCAAAACATGATCTAAAGCTTGATCTAGTGATTGATCCAATAATCCATCCAATGAATTAATCTAATAATTGATCAAATTAATTAATCTAAGACTTGATAAACGACTTGATCAAATAATTGATATACGACTTGGTCAATAACTTGATCTACTAATTCATCCCCGACTAGATCTGCGATCTTACGCAAGTAACCACCCAAATCTTACCTAAATATCACGCAATTGACATCAAATCTAGAGTAATTAGCATAAATTCTTTTACACCTAAACTACCTTGTGCTTAGTCACGTTAATACTTAATTTAATTATAGATTCAAATCTCCGAAATGTCTGATATTGAGTTCAGAGCAAAAGATAACAACTCTGAAATCTGCGGGAGAACTTCTGATTTTGAATTTAGTAGGAAAACTTTCAATCTTCCATTCTAGGGACTATGCAAAAGAGGTTCTAATGTCATCGACCATGTTTGGACAGGTTTAGCTTGGCGATTTCCCTAATTTAAACATGTCCACTTTTGAAAATTTTAACTATATTTCGCCATTTTAATTATTTTTACCATCTTGACCATGCTTGATCATTTCTTGGTAACGCCATCCTACGTGTTTAGGCCGTTTGCCTCATTTGCATAAATGATCAGAACACTAACTGAACAATATGCAAATTAGGGCGTGACGTCATCAGAATAAAGAGGAATAGTACAAGCACTTGATCGAAGACTTGATCCAATTCTTGATCTAAGACTTAATAAAAGATTTGATCAAAGACTTGATATAAGAATTGATGAAAGAGTTAACTAAGACTTAATCTAACACTTCGTCTAGTAATTGATCTAATAATTGATCAAATGAATTGATATCTGAATTGATCCAAGACTTGATAGAGTAGTTGATCCAAGACTTAATCTAATACTTGATCCAGTAATTGATCAAATGAATTGATCTAAGAGTTGAGCTAAGACTTGATCTAAGATCTTGCATAAAGCTCGTGTAATTAACACCAAAACGTGCGTATATAGCCACCAAATCTGGCGGAAATCTTGCATAATTAACACCAAATCTTGCGTAAATTCACCATCAAGTCTCATGTAAATAGGTAACAAGTCTCGCATAATTAATTAGTGTATTTAGCATAAATTCATTTAACCTAAAAAGGTTTGTGTGTACTCACGTTAAGATTAACCTGGACTACAAATTCAAATTGGCATCCTGATCCTTGTTTTGGTTTTTTTCAGGAAGTGAAGTTCAGGTTTTACGTGTCATGTCTTGATAAGTTTCATTTATGTTTGTTCCTGGTCTGATTCTATGGCTCGCCAAACTAAAGTGATCAATGTCATAAGATTTTATTTCATGCGTAGCTGGGTCTTTTTTTATAATTCACTAAACTAATTTTAATTTGACTTTCTAAACATGTTGGATGACGTCATCAGATTCGAATGTGCTGGATACTCAGAATTTAAAATCCAAAATTTCTTGCACAGATTCCAAAATACAATCTTTTTACGCAGTTGAAACTTTTTGCACAGATTCAAAATATAAACTTTTTACACAGAATTCAGAATGAAAAGTTTTTGCACAAAATTCAAATTTTTCTTAGTGAGGAATCTCTTTTTCCTAGAATTCAAGTTAAGCTTTGCCGGCTATTGCCTAATTTAAATAATTTCACGCTTAATTTTATCTGAAATCAGGATTTTGGGTTAAAGTCACTCGTTCATCACGTATGACTGCAATTTCGATTGATGTAGATATCAAAATTGAATCTTCTGGGTATAACAATGAATTCCTGGAATTTTACTGCAATAGCATAAATGATTGACAAGTCAGGAGACTTTGTCACACATGACTGGTCAACGCCAAGTTTCAATTTTGAAATCTGGGCTCTGTTAGTTTGTGATATCATCAGACGTGTCTAGGTTGGTGCATGTTTGGAAATATTTTTCATATTTTTCAAAAAGTTTGAAACCTTGCCCACAGAAGGGAATGAAAATTTTCAACAGAGTACTCGTCGAAAACTAGCAATTCTTCATGTAGTTTGTGGTACATGGGGTGGTTGTTCCTTTTCCAATACATGAAATAACAGAGAAGCAAAAGCATGGCCTTGTCATAATGACGTTGTTGGAGCGCCATGAACATATGCCACATGCGCAAAAATGACTTGTTATGCAGCTCATAGTTGTTGCATTTAAACACAATGAAGTAGATGCTCAATACTAGTGGTAAGTAGTTATTAACAAGATTGAGCAGGGTGGGAAACTCGATATCCTTGCAAAAAGTAGAAAGCTGATAAAGTGCTCCCTTGAATAATAGTCGAACCACCGTACAAGACCTCCAGTAAGAGAGACACTCTCCATGCCTGTGGCTCTTTTTTTAATTTTCCTTCTTTTCCAAACAACCTGGCATACAACTCAACAAAGATAGGGTGGAAAACCATTAAGACATATTCGTGTGAGTTTAATGAGATGGGGCAAGAAACCAATTAGTGGCACAACATTCAAACAGACAGCACATAGGGAAACATCAGCAAAATTCTGGACGAACTGTCGCATAACGAATTGCGCTGGCCAGTCTCCCATGAATGGAAGCAGGAATTTTTCAGGGTAAATTCCTAAACCATTTGAAAGAATATGATTGAAAGTAACAAGTATATCATCATATGGCATTAATGGCAAATGAAGGCTGTCGACTAGCTTTGTGTTTTCCATGCTTCTCATTTTCTGAATTTCCGTTTGGTGGTAGTTGTGTTGCAGGAGTCGATGACTCTCAGCTTCAAGGCTGAAGTACTTGGCTAGCACCCAATCTGGCATATTTGTACAATAGCTTGGCCTGCCAATGTGGATATCGATTAGCTATAATAAATGTTCACACTGAACAGGAATAGGGGGTAACAAAATGTGCAAAGACTTTCCTTAGAGACAGCTTTAAGCTTTTGAAACACCCTTACCAGGAATGTGCTCATATGGACTGCTTGTGTTTGCTCTTTTTTCTGCAGGGCGCTGCTTTCTGTGTATATTTTGGTAGTCATATATGCAGAAGATAAGAAAATGCCTATTTTTGACAACTTCCTGGTAAAGACTGACAACATTATTCAAATCTAAGGTAACAGTGACTGTGAAGCTGACTTGACTGCACGAGGATGTGCTGCTATTCCCAGCTATTCCAGGAAGTCAGGTATTGGTTATTATGGCCAAACGGCTGGAGTGCTCTTGGCAGTGTTACCTAGAGCCAATTGGCTTTGTGTGATTGTGAATACATCATTATGTCAATCACTACGATTGCACGAAATTTTGTCAGATTTTGTCTATCCTCTGACATTCTTTCTGAGCTCATAAAGGAATACAACACTTTCAACAGCTTTTCTGCACCAACCTGCTTACAAATCCTCTCAAATTCAGATGGATCTGTTGTAGAACATGGGTTGGTAATGCTGGCAAAGTAAGTACATAGTTTGTGCAGCTTCAAGTCAGCATACGTTTCTGCACTTTGTTGCAGATGCTCAAGTTCTTCTTCAAAAGTGAAAATGCTTTTGTTGGTATGGACCTGTTTCTCTGTGTACGTTTAGAATCCTTCATCCTCACTTAGTTCAAAGTCACCAACAAGCATTTGGGTCAGGCTGCTTAAGGTGACTGTCTCTTGGCTTTCTTGTGTGTTCTTGTTTGTAGTAACAGTTGCAAATGAAAGCAACCCAAAGGCAACATGGAGGTTGGGTACTTCCTGGCCAATTGTTATTACTTTGTCGTTGCCAGTGAAGACATAACTGTCATTATCTACCTCAACTATTGGAGCGCACTCATTCATTCTATGTGCAGGGATTTGCTGCAAAACTTGGAGCTAATTTGAAAAATTTATACATTGAGTAACTATCTTAATTTTATCTCTTACATTTTAATTAATATTCAAAGTGGTAAACTCGTTGTAATGCATTCATCATGTTTTAAAGTGTACACAGCTGAGATTCTAATGTTTCTGGACATGAATACATTCCATGGGTATCTCCCCTTATATTCAACAGTCAATGACTGAATTTGCATCAGAGATGTAGAAGAATAGGTTTGCTGAAAAATTTGCATCGGCACTGATACTACATCTGTTTTTTTTTAAACTATTTTTTGCGGGCAAATAGATACCTTGACTTATTTTCTACTTCTCTCGCCTTACTTGCATCTAAACATTTAGTGAAAGCTTGCTTGTGGACGCGTTTTCGGAGGCAAGTAGTAACTATAGTACCGGTTCCCCCCCAAAATCATGATTTCACTCGCTCACTCTCTCCGCTCGTTTCGCTCCTGAAATCATG
>JAODVQ020525997.1:11418-24037 GCA_025400075.2 Phenganax stokvisi
TTCCTTCCTATAGAATTTCATTCAATAATCTGCTGACATCCCTTGCATCCTTCCTCCTTGCATCCTTATAATAAACTCTTTGACCTTCCTTCTCTCAATTACAACACTGTAGTAACTTCCATTGTCCAAATATTGACATCAACTATGTAATTCCCCCATGTAATAAACTCATAACCTTTCATTATGGAACTACAGTGACTTTCTATTGGTGACTGAGACCAAGAATGAGCGCAAGCACTGGATTGAGGCACTGCAGGATCAAAATCCAGATCTGATTACTTCAGATGAACAATCTCTCAGGATCACTGCCGACACACCAAAGGTAACGCGGAGGTACCACTCTGAGGAAGGTCATCATCACCATCATCATTATCATCATTCTCGGAGTCACGAACAGCAGAGTCATCAGAACGAACTGACTCCTGATTATCCAGCAAGACCAGGCTCACCGCGACACAACATTCACAGATCTTGTTCCCCGAGCCCGTCAGACCATCTTGACATTCAACATCTCAATATCAGAGACGGTCCCAGTGATATAGAGGACAGCAGCTGAATGTATTATCATTCATCTTTTATTATAATATAATATTCTTTGTTTATATTTCAAATAAGGAGTTTGAATGTTTTGTATAATATAAGTGTATGAGTGCGTTAGATGAATAATTTCTACAAGTATCTCAAACACCCAATATATCATGGGTCAGTTGGTGAAGAAGCAAGAAAGCAAGGCAGTAGAACAAGCAAATCCAGGCTTTTTGAAGCTGGGGCTTGAATTTGTGCATCAAGATCGCCATATTATTATGACTGGGACTTAGCTAGAACTGCACCAGGCAGTCTCATGTAGCCAGGATGTTGGACATAGTTTCCAAATTTCTTTGAAATCGTAGGTCAAATAGCAACAAAGGTCTTTGTGAAGTGAGGCGTGCATGTTAGAAAACACGGTAAATTGCAAGTTACAAACTCTCCTCCCTCTCAATAACCCTCTATTGAATGTTTAAGTGAAAAATAATGTGACAATTGAAGTCATGTGTATAAAAATACAAGTTATACATGATGAGGTTCTAGTTCATGATCTGACGAGTCTGAATCTGTCATGGGACTGGCTGTGCGGAACAATAGAGCTATTTCTCCTGGGTTATAGCTTGACTTAGTCAGCCAGTGCCTCTCCAACTCTTCCCTTGGCGTAGGTCCACTAACAGAGTCGATTGATTGCATTCTAATCTTCTGTATGTAGCACGGAGTCCTGTGTGATCCGTTGCTGCTGTGGAGGTCAGTGTTGTGTGACTGAAGATGTTCCACCCAGATCCTCATGTCTTTGTGTGTCTGACACACCAGAACAAATTCCCTGTTGGCAGTGAAGTGGAACACAACATATGCTGAGTGCCACATAATTGTTTGCTTTTTCACTTTTGACTAGTGCTAATGCCTAAAATGTCAGAAGCATTTAAACTAATAACTTGCAGGCTGCCAAAACCTTCCTTATTGGGTAAACCGCCAAGAGAGTTCTGTCTAGGGAGAGAGTACTACGTGTGATGTTTATACAATTCAAAGGATTGAGGATACTGAGGGTGTTCAATGTAAACAGAGAAATAGAGAGATACTGTGTGATTCTTTCAAAAACTAGCTAATAGGGACTATCAGGAGAGGCCAATGAATGATGGCTTTATTTCACTCACTGTCTGTGGTTGGATGAATCAGGTGTATGCAGTGTGAAACAGTGTCTGATTCTGTGATATATTTCTTCTGATCTGGTAATGTAGAGTCCATCCAATTTTATCAGTGTACAGTGCAGAGGCTGCAATAGTAGAAAGGGTAAAATGTTACAGTCACTTGAATTTTTCAGCACTTACCATTCCTTTGTTTTTCTTCACATCTCCCTCGTAATCTCGCTGGTGATTGTAGTAAGTAAGTAATCCACCGCTGTACAGTGCAAAGTATCGTTTGCTGAAGCTGTGACCGGTCTTGTCTCGTTTACACATGTGGCCGACGACCTGAGGATGAAGGGACGATAGTGAGCCGAATGCTTCCAGTGTCCTCTGTTGTTTAGTGTTTCTAGCAACGATACGGTGTTCGGAGGCCATGACCACTGATCCAAGCGACGACATCCACCCAAGAAAGTTAGACTTGCAATAGAAAAGAGAGAGAGATGAGTGTAGTAACGTGACTTGGCGGAGCGTTTTTTGTAGAGCGCGTGCCAAAAATATGCGCATGCGCATTATGAACATCGTTTGAGCGTCTCTCCTGGCTAAAGAAGCTAGTCATCGGAAGTATTATTCTATAAAGGTCACTCCTTTTTTGTTCTCCCCGAGTTCAAGGAAACGATCTTTCTCAGAGCTTCCAGACTAGTCATGAGTGTAAGAAAGAGAGGGAGCTGAGATCGAGAGGCGCGGTTGCGCGTGTAGTGTGCTTTGCGCATGCGCTTTGTAGTTGAATTCACCACACCCACACCCCATCTACACACGCACTAAAATTGAGGGGCGTGTCTCTCTTCTCAGTGAGCTACTATTTATAAACCATTTCCAGAGTCCATTCACCTCATTAGTCCTCTCGCACCCGACAGCTAGCTACGATATATCAAGTACTGAAGAATGGGAGGAGGCCCGAGCAAGCAGCGCCGCAATGGCGCATCTAACGCCAGAGGAGGCAAGGCAGCTTCTCCGAGACAAGGTTTGTTAGTTCTGGAGTAATTCCACTCCAACCGGAGGTGTATCTATCTATTATTACTCTACATAATATGCACAGAGCCAGCTCAGAAACCTGTGGAAGAGGTGCCGCAGGGTCCCTTCGACGTGGCGATTAGCGGTACCAAGGAAGACGTAGCAATTGCAGAATTTATCAAAGGTAGCTACTAGCTAACTAGCTCTGATCCAGGTGCGGGTTATGTAGTAAGAATTGTTATGCAGGAAAACTTGAAGGAGCGTCTCTGGCGGTCTACTGGAAACCCAGTAACTCTGAGAGTGACGCCAAGGTCCTGGGTAAAGTTCTGGTGGACACCAAGGTCAGAATTGGTGACATACTCTTACTAGCTATTATTATAGCATAATATTGTAATCATTGACACATTGAGTCGCTAAGGTATGATTAGAATCTCATGAGTACATAAGTTTAGACTTAGAGGGTATTAGCTGTGAGGTATCTGTTTGGCTGCAGTGGTTTCCCAAACTCTGTAGGACTGCATAATAATTATTCCCCTAGTCTTTTCCAACTGACTCTCTCTCTCTCTGTCTGATCCCTCCTCTCTCCTGACAGTGTTTGGTATCAGTTGTGAGTGATACGTCATCTCAACTGAACCATTGTTCCGACCATGTCTCTCTGGCCTACATCTCAAACAAACCAATCGTCATTGTCTCCGCCACTCCGAAATCTGAGATGATTCAAAAATTTGATTTCGGAATGTAAGACAATACTACTGAACCCCCGCTCTCTATCTGTTCTCATATATTATCATCACCTGCGGTGTCCAGTCACCTTTTTCTCCTGGGCCTACAAAGCCCAGGTGCACCTTATTACAATGGTGACCATGGTTACCACTTTGGATGTTTTATGTTTCATAGAAGCTAATCATTGGAACATATCTCTTATTATAAATTACTTAAACCTATTGTTAAGTTTTTGGTAGAATAGGTGTGCGAGCTATGAATACTATAATGATTGTCCCCCTGAACCTTGGGAGTGTCTTGGCAACTAGAATCACGACCTGTGAATTCACATGTCAGGAATTCTTCTCTTGGCCCTCACAGGAAGCTGACTATGCAGAATCTCTACTGGTCTGAGTTTGGGAAAGAGGAGGACAGAGAGAGTGATGGCCGACAGTTTGTTCAACTGGTGCAAGACCAACTCTCCAAGCCAACTCATGAGGTCAGCACTCTGTAACCATGTTATCTTTGATACAAACCAGCAACTCTCATGATGTTTAGAGCACTCTTCACCATAATAAGTATATAAATTAAAAATTAGTTGAATTGAATAAATTTGGAACATTCCTATTATACAAAACACAATAGATAGTACATATTTAGACTTAATCATCTTGGTGGTCAGTCTGGTATAGCAGTAGTCTCAGATGAGTCTAATAGAATTCCTAATCTATAGATTGGTATTACTGAGGTTTAAGTGTAATAATATTGTTCACAGGCCACTCTGGAAATGGTGTCCGTGACAGAGACAGCACCGTCTGGAGCACACTCCAAACGTCGAGCTCGAATCAATACCAAGCTGCGCAGTGCTGCGTCTAGCTTTGAGGAGACGGTCGACACCACCAAAGACACCTTCTTTGACAGAAACTTCCCCGGAGAGACTGAGGTGGCCTGGTTTAAATTCCAGCAGGCCTTTCTCACTGACTATCAAGCCCAGCTCTCTGGTATATAGCCATACACACAAAGAACTCTCTATGTATACTCAGTCTAGAAACTTTACAAATTCATGTAGCTACATACACACTGTAGTGCATGAATGTTGATGCTTTGTGCAGCTACAGAAAATAGTGTTTTTGTTGTTGTGCTTTTCATCTGTTCTTCTGCCTGTCAGACACCTGCATTACTTGTATTTATACACATTGTATTATGGTTTGTTGTGTCACAGGTTTGTTTGATGATGAGCAGGTTCCGTGGCTGCTGGAGATGTTGAAGAACGATGTCTTTGGTGGAGCAGAGAAGATCTCTCGCGATCATTTCATGACCATCCGAGGTGACTCGCCTGACAAGAACGCCTTCTGGAGGCAGGTGTCTCAGATTGCAGTGGAGAAATTCAACATGCAAGAAGTGTTCAACATGCGTTCGACTGTTCGTCTCACTGCCATTGAGAAACTATGTGAGTCTCTTCTATTTAGACCTTAATACAGTGATACTACTGTAGTAATTAGCCACCACCTGTGACATTATTGGAGTGTAGGTATGTGGGTCAAAGGGGGTGTAATAGCTGTTTTAGAGTAGTATTATTATAAAAACACCCTTTTAGAGAAAGCTTTTGGGACTGCAGCCACATTACTGCATTATGACAATGACAATGCACTGACAAACTTTAACAATAGTCCCAAATCCAGTTCTTTGGTCAAGAGTCCTTATGATCTCTTCTGTATAATTTATTATGCCAACTCATACAATTCACACTCTTCTCTCTCTCTCCTCTGCCCATTCTTCTCTACAGCTCAATTCCAGAACCCAGCAGTGGTAGATGCTCTGATTCAACTGCTCAACGATGAAGACCCTAATGTCCGTGCTGTAGCTGCCGTCTCTCTCGGTCGGACTGGAAATGCCAGCGATGCTGTCGTAGATTGCCTCATCGGCCTGCTGAGTGACAAGGATCGTATCGTGAGGCAGGGAGCCTGTCTCTCTCTCGGACACCTCAAGGCTGACAAGGCTGTTCCACATATTGGGCATGTTTGGTAAATCATTACTATTTTAGCATTACTTTAATGAATGTGACTGTAACAGCATATAAGGGCAATATTTACAACCTACATCAGGATACAGTGAAAAGTATATAAATGTAATTTTGTTCCACTTGTACTAAATTATTATACAGTTACACTTAATCCTAAACATCCTAAAGTCAACCCACATGACTTGGGAGCTGGTTGAAGACGTAGTGTACTTACGTTACTGGTGTATGGCTGTATATTTTAATTTTTCTCTTTCTCTCTCTTGTGTCATGATTAGGAGAAACGACTTCATCTCGGTGGTTCGAAGTGCTGCTCGCACAGCTCTCGAGAACATGGGAACAGAAGCAGCCAAACAGGTTCTAAATGTGACTAAGATCCTGGAGGAAGAAATCAAGGCCTTGGAAGGAGAGCATGCCATTGTTTAGAGACACAAAGAAAAACTGCAAAAATATTATCTAACATGACATTTTAGCACAATTACAAAATAGCTGTATGAAATTTATTGCGAAAAAGAGATTTTGTTATAAGAAAAAAACAAACAAAAGAATAGGAGAAAGAAAAATGTGATTCCACCCGGGATCGAACCGGGGACCTTGAGTGTGTTAGACTCACGTGATAACCGCTACACCATGGAATCACAGCTGTGAAAGCGGGGTGAAATTTGCCATTATAACTAGGGCTGAGACTACCATTAATTGTAGTTGTCAAGGCCATTCTGCACGATATATCACGCACGTATGTCGCTTTATGACATGACTGGCCAATTAGATTTATTGTTATTCCCAAAAATTTTATCATGAAAAATAGTCTCAGCCCTAGTTATAAGCGCAGTCAACATAAGTGGACTCCAGCTTCTCTGCCTTTAGCACCTAAATAGAGCATCTCAACCACGTCATAATATAATCAGTGTCACAAAGAACTCACATAACAAGCTGCTGAGGAATGAAGAGTATGTCTGTTTTCCTGTCACTACTCCTGAGGCAGCTGGATTATTTCGCACTGTTTGGACAGAGAAACAGTCTCCATCAGCACCTCCAGGACCTTCAACCTCTACCACCACTATATGACTCTTCAAACTATATAGCAAAGACATGCAAACAATGAGAAAGAGAGAGAAAGTAAGAAAGAGTTATTGAGAAGTTGATATTACCTGGGATCAGCTACTAAACAGCCAGTGACGCGGTCAAATCCAAGGTTGTGAGCAGCTATAGCCGCACAAGCCATGGTATTGACGTTGTTTGGAGCGAGAGGGCATAGCTGTCTAACTGGACCTTCATACAGTGTTAGTGGAGTATCTTTGACTGTCGTGACCAACTCTGCTAGATGACCAGTCAGTTTTAATGCCGATGGATGTTTCTTCATCGTCACTTTCAAACCCTGACATATTGTGCCATTATAAGAACGTTTAGGTATAATTATTACTATGGCTTAAGGCCTACTTTTAAGGTTCCTCTGTCGGCCATTTTTTGGATATCCTGTCCTCCCCAGAAGGCACCGGCTGGTATATAGAGACCATGAGGCCCTCTCTTGGCCACACCCACCAATTTTTCCTCCACTTCTGAATTGGCCAGAGCTGTGGGTGAACCCACCTATACAACCAGATAGATGAGATAATGGAAATAGAGATAAAATGGTAGAATAGAGAGGTATTTTGCACCTACCATGAAATCTGCAGTCTGAAGAAATATTTTGCCAAACTCTCCAACTATTGAGGGATGTGCCACCTCGACGATGAGGTCAGGGGTCATTGAGGCGACATCATCAAGATTTTCAAGAATCAGATTTCCAGGAACGGAGTCTAACATCTTGTCTGATGTTCTATTCCACACAAATGCCACTTCGTAATCTCCGGCTAGATTACCCGTCAATACATCATAGAGGTATGAGCCTGACAGACACAGAGAGAGAATTATGACGAGATGTGGAGACCTATTCAACTGACCTAGTCTTCCGAACCCAACTATTCCAACTCTTCTCCTTCGCATCGTTTGTTTTGAGGCCATTCAGCTAGCTCACTCCAGGCGATCTGCTCGGCTGATTCCAGGTGCGCATCAATTAGACTGTTACCATAGCAACACGTTCCCGAAAAATACACCGTGCCGTGTTAAAATGGCGAACATTGACAAAAAGTTGGCTAAAAAGCTGGCCAAGATGCCGGAGGAAGAGCGAAAGGCATTTCTGGAGAACCTGCGACTGCAAGAGGAGGAGAACCGGCGCAAGAAAGAAGAGCTTCTACTGAGATTCCTCAAGGTTTGGCTTTGATACTCGAGCCTGAGCTTCTGTAGTTGATTTCCCCCTTAGGACAAGTTAGAAAAGGAGGAAAGAATTGCGAAAGTGAACCAACTGAAGCTACAAAACCAATGGAGAGTCATAATGAGAAAGAGTGAGCTTATACGCTCCATAAATGAACTTCCATTTACTTCTTTAATCCCTCCTGCAATTTCTAGTACGTGCAGAAGAGCTACGACGAGAAGTGGAGGTGATGCAAGAGACGTTCCAGCGGAGAGTGGACGGCAAGAATGCTCTCACCAGCTCCCTGGCCAAGGATATAGAGGAGGCAGAGGAACAGTATCGTGTAGCCCTCCGTAGACATCTCGTGAAACTAGACGAAATGGTATCTTTCCAACTGAAACAAATTAGGAATTTGGAGAAAGAGTACCAGGAGGAGCTGGAAGGACTTAGAGCTGAGTTCAATAAAGAAAGGTAGTAACAAACAAGTAGGAAACATTACATGGTCTTGATTGTATCTGTGCACAATAATATTTGATTGTGATTATTATAGGAGAGAGATGATAGAACAGCACGAGGCAGAGATGAAAGAGTTAAAAGATATTCTCTACACAATGGAGCTGCGGTACAGAGAACGAGAGACAGATGCCGAACACGAGTTTCAGGGAATGATGGATGACCTCAAAAACAAGGTTATTTCTCATAATAACTCAATAACTCTGTTAATTTTCAATTTTCTGTAGAGATTAAACAATTATAAGTATTATTTTCTTTCCCTCAGCATTTAGAAGACACACATGCACTAACAGCCCACTGTAAAGCTATTCTCAACCAGCTGTGGGCTGAGCTAAAGAAAAAAACTGAAGAATATAGACAGACAACTGAGGAGAGAAAGATGAAATTCGAAGCTCTGAAAAAGAAAGACGAAGAGAGTGCCAACACAATAGCAAAACAGATGAACAAGATCCAGAAACTGCAGGTATAGTAAATATAAGTAAATGTCTTTAAAGTGATTTTATAAAATCTCTATCTCTCTATCTGTGGTGCAGGATTCTATAGCTGACCTGAGGCGCAGAATGGCAGCTAACACAAAAGAGAATGAAGAGAAAATGAAGGCCATTAGAGAAGAGCAGCAAACAGTATTGATGAGATTCCGAGAACTAAAACTACAGATGAATCTCTCTCGAGAGTCAGAGAGAAAGAATCTGACCACTCTGACCCTACAGAGTGATGCAGCTATGAAGGCTCTTCAGAAAACCAAAGAAAAAGTAAACCCTTCTATTCAGACTATGCGTTAATATTTCGTCTATTAGGGACAAAGAATATTAACACTCGCGGAAATGTGTCGAAAGCTTGAAACAGAGGAAGAAAAGGTATACACTAGTTTGTAGCTATAAAACAATAATGAATTCTTCATGAATTGATTCATAGGTTCTACCATTCTATACAAATTCTCTGGACGAGGAAGAGGAAGCGAAGGCAGCCAGTGCTCTAGCTCAACCCCCAACTGAAGCTCTGGCTAAGGTATTGTACTATTGTTTAACAGACTTTTTAATTTTTAGATCAATAATCTTTTAGGCCATGCTGGAGTATAAGTCACTAGAAAACTTCTGGAAAAGATATAATAAGGTAAGTATATCGTTTCATAGCACGATGGAAGTATGACTTTTTTCTCGACTGACTGCAGGTATTGCTGGATAGATTGGCTCAGCAGAAAGAAAGGGAGATGATGGAAAGAGAGAACACACAGCTCAAGGCTCTGCTTAAGCAATACCTCGATGGTAATCACATCGAATGAAATCAAATGAAATCAAATCTATGCTCCTGCTCTCCCAATTGTCAGGTATATCAGTTAGTGATGAGATTTTGAGCAGAGCTAATCCTCTCCTAGTTGTCAACCATCGAACCAGTCTCCCCAAGTAAGCAATGAATCCTGTCTCTATGGTAACTGACCCTCTAGGTCATTATACATATAGCCACAATAGAGTTGTCACGTTAATGCATTTTTAATTCTATGTAGGTTGAATGTTCCTGTTGGTGACCCCAGAGTTCAAAGAGCAAAAGTGAATGTTGTTGAAGCAGCTCATGCAGTAAAGAACATTTTATTATAATGTAATCATTACGTCATAGGTATTTGATACAAATTCGCAAGTGCTTTCGTGTTGCGGTTTAGTCATTTCCGTTGACCATGATAATTTCCGTAAGCGGATACCTATTTTTACAAGTACGTGTTAGCACCATACATACCTCCACTGCACACTTGACTCTCAGGATCGAATGGCGTCCAAGGCCGTAGCTAAAGCCGCTGCAGAAAAACAGGCAGAAAAGCCAGCGGAGAAGAAGTTGCATGCTCCCCAGCCGCAGGCCAAAGTGCGCATCAACTTCAAGGAGCCGCTGAAAACCGGATTCCTGTCCAAGGCGGGGAAGACGCACAAAGCGTTCAAGAACCGTTTCTTCGTTCTCTACAAGAATTTCTTTGTGTATTACGACGATCAGACCAAGTGGAAGAGAGATATTACCGTAGAGAGATTGGAGGTGAGTGAGCAAACGACTCTATAAAATAGGAAATGTTTTCAAACATTTTCATTTGAAAGAATGCACACCTTGTTGTATTGCTGATGAGCTGTTTGTGTAATTATTTACTATCACTACAGTCTAGGAAAGGTGCAATAAATTTGACAGGGGCCTCAGTGACAATACCAGCTGGTGAAATGGGTGTTCCTTTCGGATTCCTACTGCGGTGTCCTCACACCAGCAACAAGAGAGAGTGAGTGTTTTTTTAAAAGTGTTTTCTAGAAGCCGACCTCTCTCCTTTTTGAAAGTACATATTTATCATTCTGTATGGTCTGTATGGGGTGGTAGATTATATCATGATAAACTTAGCTATTATGTGAATTCCTCAGAGGATTCTATGTGCACCTTGGACTCTCTACTAGAACATCAATCATTTGCTATTGTTTAAGTTACTGTTTTTTCTCATTGGTTTCATGTTTTTCCAGTTGTGCATCGTACTCCTGTAGAGCTGTTTCATTCAATCCACTGTCTGTTCATTTGTGTGTTATTCCTGTGCAGTTTGTTCATGTTGGGGACCTCCAGTGACAGTGAGCGAGCTACCTGGATGGAGGCATTGAAAGATGCAGCTGCTCCAAAACCAAAAGATGATGAAAAAGAGAAGAAGTAGTGATCAAATTATATATTTTTATTATAGTTATTTTTTAAACAGTTATTTCGGCAAAAGTATCATGCAGGCTGCTGTATTAATTTTTGTAAAGGTTTTTGTTTCCTGAAAATTTTGTTTACAAATTGTTCTAGTTGATGCGCACCTAAGAATAGGGGCGGCTTCTTCTGGCTAGCTAGCTGGCTGGGTAGATTTTCTGCTGAATGGCGAGCAGTTCTAAATCATCTCTGCCGAGAGATTTGGCTGCAGTTCGACTATGGCCGTGCGCACGTCCTCTGGAGTGCGGAATGATTTCCCAGCCGCAGTCGAAAGATGGAAGTTCCAGATTCTCCTGCCAGGTTAGAAGACCTCTGAGGGGATAAGAAACAACTAACTCGTTCCTCGTATGCAGACACTGAAGAAGATGTTATTGTATACTAAAACAAAACACCATAAGAGCTACCCGTGGATGAGGTATCTAGCCTACTGCAATAACACACAACATGGGGGGAGCAGTCATTATTATCTCTCTGTGATACTGCAGCTATGCGGTTTGGTCCCATTTGGCCAGGAGCAGATTCCACATGACAGATGAACTGGCATGGCTGTAAGTATATACATACACCTATCACTCACAGCTCCACTCACACCCTCACAATTCTCCCTTCCTCCCTCAATCCCTCTCTATTTCTCTCTGACACCAGGTATTTTGAGACGTTTGATGTGGTGAGTGAAGTGGAGGTAGAGTCTAGAGTGAAGATGATGGAAATGATGAATAAATGTACCTCTCAGGAGGAGAAGGGTGAGGAGGAAATTATGATTTTAAAGGCAGTTAGCACTATAATAAAGGCCAAACTTAGAGAGAAATGTTACTAAATAGAGAACAACCAGTCTATATAGAACAATGGAATTATGGTGACAATTTTGTTCCACTTTTATAGCTTAGTTTTGCCTTTATGCTGCAACACTACCTTTTAATGGGTCATTAAGTAGGTCAGCTGGTAGGAGTAGATTGATGATTGCTATTCCCATACTGTTTGTATTTCCAGATCTTTTGAGGAAGAAAGTCAAGGTAGATGCCCCGCGTTTTTTTCTCTTCCTCTTCTTACAAAACACCCCGCGGCACTCTCTCAAGGCATCACTGGTCACTGGAGATGAGTAAGCCACACCCACTCTTGCTAGCTTCGCTCACTCTCTCGCTATTCAGATGGCCTTCACAGCATACAGAGAAAAGACCACAGGTAGTACAGTAGAGTATAGTATGCAGTGGAACCTCTAAACAAAGGACACTGGCTTGGTTTTGTCCTTTATAGAGAGGTCTATAATCCATATCATTAGTATACAATGGGTAGAAACACTGTACACCTTATAGAGAGATTGTCCATATCTCAGAGAGTCCAATATCAGAGGTTACACTGTAGTAGTATTTTTGTAAAATAGTAAAATGACACTGCCTCTTCATCCTCCTCCTCCTCCCACAGAGCTCAGAATATTCTCATCTGGAATTCCTGAAGTCTAATATGACAGATATCCTGCTACTCCTCTCTTCTGATTCTGGTTAGAGTTGATTTTATGATGGTGTTTCAACTCAACTCTTCTCCATCCTCCATTCAGAGGGGGAGCGAAAGATGATATCAAAGAAAGATCTGTCGGCTCTTGATTTTGCAATCCAGGGTTCGCAGGGAAAGTCTTCTCTACAGCCACTGGTGGAACTGGCCTCTTTGCCAACTGAACTTTTCTCCTCCGGTTACTCTGAGGTTTACACTTTAGTTTGTCATCCTCTGCATCCACTACTAATGTCTCTCTCTCTCTCTCTCTCTCTCTCTCTCTCTCTCTCTCTCTCTCTCTCT
>JAODVQ020526102.1:0-24008 GCA_025400075.2 Phenganax stokvisi
ATTGATTTCATAAATTTATTATAGATAGTTTTGACCAATTAACTAATAGGAATTATCTAAATGTTGGTACTAATGCTTGAAAATCTCCAGCTCCTGAGAGTACAGAAGACAATGCAGGATCAGCAGCTGGTGACGACACATCAAGTCGTAGTGGTGATCTACCATCATTTCTTCAACATCTGCTTGAAAGATTAGGAATTAACAAGCCAGAAGAATCAGAGCAGCAAGCTAAACATGAACAAGTGCTTGAGGAAGTGACTTTCAAAGGAATTGCAAAGTACATTCAGTCTGAAAAATGTATAATACTGTATACAATTTGTTCATTTTTGTATTAACTTATTGTTAAGGTGCCAGGTGCACACCCTTGTGACTACATTTGATTAGTTTACTCTATCTCGTGTAGGTCAAAATATTGTGACAATGGCAGGAGCAGGGATTTCAACTTCAGCTGGTATCCCTGACTTCAGAAGTCCAGGCAGTGGTCTCTATGACAATTTACAGCAATACAACCTGCCTTACCCCCAAGCAATCTTTGAAATTGGGTTTTTTCTGGTACATCATAAATTCACAAGGAATATAGTTGTCAAAAATTTTTGTGGATGTGTATGTTAAGATTTTTCATTTAGGAAAATCCAGAGCCTTTTTTCAAACTCGCCAAAGCGTTGTACCCTGGAAATTTTAAGGTATCTTTAATGAGCCTTTTCAGCAGTTTTTTGGCAACATTTCCTGTAGTAGTTCTGCCATAAAGGTAAATTAAGAGCTCTCTGTAATGCCTGTATCTTATGTTGTTTTTTATGCAATGACTAGCCAACAACTTCGCATTATTTTCTCCGCTTACTCAGTGAAAAAGGCTTGCTTCTTCGCCATTATACTCAGGTATTGTACAATTTGAAAATTTGTTCAAGATATTGCTATCTTTTGCAAAGTTCTAATTCTAAATTAATAAAAAACAAAGCATGAGAATTAATTAGGACAACCATAAATACATATGTTTCTTCTCATTGTACTTGATTAGAAGGCTTTGATTTGCGGCATATTGTTTGGTAAATTATAACCTAATGTGTACTTTAAATTTAGAATATTGATACCTTAGAACGTATTGCTGGAGTGCCAGGTGAGAAATTGGTGGAGGCACATGGTACATTTTACACAGCACATTGTCTGCAGTGTCAAGAGGTGTACACTCAAGATTGGATAAAAAGTGAGTATGCATTAATATGTAAAAGGAAATGGTTCAGCATTATTGAACAAGATTTCATGTTCCAGATGAGATATTTACTGACAATATTCCAACATGTGAAAAGGAAACATGCGAAGGTGTGGTGAAACCAGGTTCGTTGACTGCAAAGGCCTTTCTGCTTTCATTTCTCCAACAATCAATATTTTATGCTAACAAGTGCTGTTTATCTTTAAGATATTGTATTTTTTGGTGAAAGCTTGCCTAATCGCTTTTCAAGTCTTCTGTCTGAGGTAAATCTTGAATAACCAACATTCTAATACTGGTTGCAACATCATTTCAATGCTACTCCAATAAAGAGTTTCAGATTATGACTTCAAATGTGTCTTATCTACCAACTAGGATATGCCACAATGTGACTTGTTGATCATCATGGGTACTTCTCTAGCTGTGCAACCATTCGCTTCTTTGGTTGACCATGTTTCAGAGACCACACCACGCCTGCTCATCAATCGTGAGAAATGTGGCCAAAGATCGGTAAAGAAAAATTTCAGAGTTTTCATTGACCCTACCTATTGCTGTTCAGTTTTTACAGATGATTCCTCCTGTGCAGAAGGAAGACTTAAGTAATTGCTAAGGTAGTAAAACTAATGTTGCGTTTGTAAAACGTTTAGGCTGATCATTTCTTTTTATTTGGTGGTGGAGGATTGAAATTTGATGATCCTAAAAACTACAGGTGATAGACAATATGATGACTATAAGACATTAGGTTTGGTTCTCTTGTGGCACAAACTAGTCCTCACCATTATGGTGGCAATAAATCATAGGAATGACTACAGCATGTTGCATTGTCACCATTCATTGTTAACATATTGGAACCAGGCTGTCTTTTAAATGTTCCGGTTGCATTTGTGAACACTTTGTTGTCATTTAAGATACGACAAAAATGATCTTTGTATTATTTAGAGATGTAGCTTGGTTGGGATCATGTGATGATGGTTGTCTTGCTTTAGCTGAACTATTAGGCTGGAAGGTGAGACTGCTTTGGTTTGAAACACATCAAGCTGTTCTGTGTGTGTTATCAGCAACTAATGCTTATCTTGTGGCAGAATGAGCTGGAAGAACTAGTCCAGAAAGAACATAAGAAGATTGATGAAACTTCATCATCAGAGAATGAAAAGAATGAAAACAAAGATGAGTTAGGCAGTGGTAACAATGGATTATCTACTGATGAAAACAAGGACGATTTAGTATCAAATGGCAAAAATGTTGGAGATGTTGAGAAACTCAGGGAACAGCTTGAAAATGGAAAAGATGAAGTGGCAGGAGACAAAAGTGAAGGGGAAAAACTGAGTAAGGTGATTGATGAAAGTGCTGAAACAATGGAAGGAAAAAATGTTGATCCGGATGCTTCCAAAACAAATAATACATGAAGCCTACTTGGTTAGGTCAGATTGCAGCATGCAGTGTCAGATGAAAAATCTTAGACTTGAATGCAAAGAAATCCATGCTGGTGAAGAAATTTCAGCGATGTAATATTGATATTAACTTATGAGTCAATCATTTGTAGAATGTATTTAATGCAACAGCATATAATGTAAATCAAAATTTTCCTTAGGAATGTAAGTGGTAATCATTGCATATGTATGGTGTTTGTATTGGTCGTAGAACGAATCTTCAGTTAGGTAACCAGTTCAGCCACTTAAGAAATTCTGGGAAAGATATCTTTCCATCACCATCCTGGTCTAGTGACTTCAAAGCCTCTGGAATCTTGTCTTTTGGACAGTTTATAGCAATCATTAATTGTGTGAACTCCTCTTTCTCAATTGTACCGTTTCCATCTGCATCAAAATTCTTGAACATTTCAACAGCTTTCTTTAGTCGATAAAACCTGGAATGAAATGCAAGTTAGTTTTATTGATGAAGAGGGTAGAAGGTGTACCACCATCTCTGGCCATGACACTTATGAATGACAATAGCATACCTCGTTTGCAGCTCATTTGAGTGGGTTAAAACATTAATACTGCCATCAAAGGGTACGCTATTCATACCTGCTTTTGTCATTGACATTTTGAAATTTCTCACCACTATTCAACCAATGATGCAATTCTTCAAAGCTAACAGTCTGGCTACCATCTTTGTCCAGTAACATACTATAGGCTTCAGCTTGCTCTCTAGTCATACCTAAATCTCCTTGAAATAGTTGTCTTAGCTCATTTTGATTCAATACTCCGCTGCCATCCTGATCGTACTTCATGAATAAACTTTTCAGCACAATTTTGGGAACATTTTTGTCGAAGTAACTGGTGGAAACATTGAGAGGGGCTGACATATTGTCGATACACACTTTACCAATTGATATTGACAAAAAAAAAGGAAAAACTAAAAGACTTGTTGTTTAATCGCAAGTTGTTCGTTTCGCTTATGTTGTTTTGCACTTTAAACGGAAGTTGCTTAGGCAGGTGGGTGTTCGAATACTAAATATTGAATACGATCTGTCAAAAATGCGAAGTGCCCAGCGCCATATTACAAAAAAGCCAGGAAATGCAGCTCGAGCTTTATGGCAGCAAAGAATGAAAAATTTTAGAAAATGTCAGAGAATTTAAGTTACTGTGTTTCAGTATGTTGTGTGAAAAATAATCAGTGTAATGAGGGGTACATTAGTTTAAATCAAAATTGAAACGTGCACGTAATTGAACACCACCAATCAGAAACAAGAACGGGAGCGGGAAAAACAAGGAAACCGTAAGTAAAAGAAGCCCCAAACTTCACCGCGCTCTCCAATTTCCCAAAGGGTAGCAGAAGGTGCCTTTAACCGAAAAAGAAGCGTTGAAAATACCAAGAAATGAAAAAGAAGTCATCCAAAGATATTTGAGGTACCAATGTGCATTAATTGAGGGTTTTTTGTACAAGTTCTTGTATATTTCATCGTGAAATGTTGTCGAAAGCAAAAAAAATTTCCCCCGAAGAAACGAGCTCGTAAGCGAGTGTTTAGCCTTAATTTCGCTCTTGCCGCTGCTGTAAGCAAAAATACCGTTGTTTTACTTTGTGTGGTAGGTCCTTTAGTGCTTGGAGAAACTTTTTGAAAGAAGTTTTGTTAGAGTTGGGGCGTTTAGAGCAAAAATGAAGCGTCCATTAGAATTTTGCAAGCGAAATTTAGTCAATTAGAGTTTCGCGTAATGCCTCACTTCCCAGTCATTTTCCCGTTTCAAACATGTTATTCCACGCAAACGGTCTCTAATATTTGTAAAACTATTACACTCTGCATTTAGTGTGTATTTTGTCTGATACTTGTTAAACTGTAGCAAAATATATATTGATGTGAAGCGAATGCTACTTGCATTTCACTATCAACGTAATGGCGAATCTTCATTACGTTTGAGAGGAAATGTTGATGTCTTACACTAAGTATATTGATAATTTTTGGGGGGAGTCTTGTTGTTTTCTATGGGGAGTTTTGCGAGCATAGTAATTAGTGATAAAAGTATAACTTTATACTGATCTTCGTTGTCACTGGACTACCATAAGAGAACGATGATGGTAAAAAGAGCGATTGATGATTATGACATAGTTCATGATGCTTAGAAAGTTAGAAGCGATACATTGCAGCAGCTAATTAAGAACGTGAACTTTAGGCGGCAAAGTTTTCCCAAAGTGCAAATTTTTATCGCCAACTTTAAATATTTATGCATGCTCAGTCAGCTCAGAACATGTGTAAAATAAGACTCGGAAAGTGAACTCAAAACGTAGCAGAAACCCCCACGAAAACACCTAAGGTATACATGTGTGTCCTTAGTACATTCTTTGTGAAAATTTCCGTATAATTAGCAATGAAAGAGTGTAAGAATTTAAATATCTACAAGTCATATTGGGTATTCTACCGTAGCTGTTGCTAAATAGTTTCCCATTACAACAAGAACAAACATATTGCGCTATTATATTTCACTTGAACATATCTTATACCAGAAATTGGTTTATTCTTTCTGTTGGACGCGCAAGTAGAAGTGAAAATTTCAAATCGTATTTGTCTTTAAGTATTCTGTAACCAGCTTCTTTCATCGCATATTCACACTTCCTCTCAACTGCTCGGATAATGCTCATAGTTATATTTCTTCTCCAAAGATTTGCTGTCACTTTTGCATTTCTTTTCGTTGTTCCAAAAGGATCCGTCTTGGTAAATTGATCCACACTCCCAGACCATCTTGTATTTTCAAAGAGCCAATTTTCCACGCCTTCTCGTAAATCCAGTCCTGTAGCTTTAAATATTTTTCCAACTACAGGAATGACATTTGCTGCAAGATCTTCGTATCTTAATATCAAGTAGTTCCTGGAGATTCTCGAAGACATACTTGTAACAACTTCTAAGTTCTCTTTCATGCGGTTGCAAAATTCTTGGACCTTTACAGATTTCTCTGAAATCCAACCTAATTGTAACCGGGAGGCGATAACCGCGCGAGGATCGCGCAACAAATAAATTACTTTGACATTTGTTAAGTTTGAGTTGAGAATATCCACTAGTCTTATCCGATGTGATAATACTTTTACGGTAACTTGCTTATGATTTCTGCATGCCAAGTTTGTTTTCTTTGGCTCCAAACGATTGCACACCCTTTTCTTTCTTTTGCTCCAAATAATTTTATCTTTTCTTATACGCTTTTCGCATAGTGGTGGTGTCGACATTGCTTTACTCGAATCCCTAAACAGCGTTGAAGCATAGCCTGGATGTGAGATAAAACTTAAGTATAGTTCATGATTGTTGAAGTTGCATTGCAAAGCGTCTCTTATCAGTCTTTTTGACTGATATCTCAGTTGTGAGTTCGTCAGAACTCGTAATTTGTTGAGTATTGAGTAGGCGTAAAGTGGTTCGTAAAGATAGAACACGTCTTCATGTTGGTTGAAGATTTGTCCAAGGAAAGATGAACCGGTGCGTGCCGGAGCGTAAATGATCACGTTCCATCGTTCCGTATCGCTGCGCTTCGCAAATTGAGCGTGCAGAGAGAAAAGCGATATCACTAAAAATAAAAACACAGTTAAAATAAACACAAAAACTATTTTTTGGTTACTTGATTTCCCCTTGCGTTGGTAAACGACATTCGAAGTGTCCTTCATCTTTGACGGTTCCTGTAATGATGTGATTGTTTGGAATCTAGCCCACAGCTTGCTACTTATGATCTAAGATTTTTTTTTCAAGCTTGAAATATTTACTTGTTACTTTTGGTTATATTTTTCCATTATTTTTGCTACACATTACGGGGAACGCCATAGTGTAAAGGAAAATGGAAAAACTTTAAAAAAAAATCACGTAAAATGGAGTAGCTCTTCTTTCCTGGAGGTTTACTTCTGCTGGTGCTGTGGTGCGTAAATCTTTTGCACGGTTGAGGGGAAACACAACTCAAGTGTTTAAAACTCAGTCAATTTAAACGCATTCATGCACACCTGTTATAAACATTAGAGCACATGTTAACTACTCTGGTAGAGTATTTACATGGTGTTGGAATACTTGGAAGGGCCACCGAATTGTATCGGACTTTTGCTTTTGTAAAAGATATGAGTCTATGAATTTCTTGGTGTGATTACTAGGAAGTGCATAATCCAAGTTTGGACGAAAATAATTTATTACACAATAATAAAACTACATTTTTCCCCAACCAGTACATCAACTAACTAAAATGATTGTAGCCAAATATAAAATGATGAGAACGTAGATTTTATATTTCCTACAACTTAATTAAAATCTAATAACTATGACTTGTATATAGAGTCATGCAATTATAGATTATAGGTTATAGGCGTAAGTTACTTAGTTTAAGCGGTTGTGTCTCCATCTGTTTATGCACGTTTTTTAGGACGACCACGCCCTGTTGGTTTCTTGGGTCGACCTCTTTTTCGTTTAGGTGCTTCGTCTTCTTCCATGTCTTGATTTTCCATTTTTGGTCCTGGTTTTGCACGACTTGCTACCTCCGCGTCTGTTGTTTCTTCAGTTGAAAGATTTCCAGCTTTGTTAGGTTTTGGTCTAGCCCGCAATTGTCTAGCATGACTTGCAGTCTTGTTTGATGATGATGTGGACGCTTTAGCTGGGCTTGTGGGTTCTTTATATAATGTGGTAGTTGCCTTCTGGGTAGATTGCTTCATTGAGTTGGCTGCTGTTCGCTCGTTGGCAGGGATGACAGCCGTTTGTTTGCTAGAAGACCTCACAGGACTGGCCGGTCCTTGTTTGGGAGACTTGGCAGGGTCAACAGCGATTTTCTTGCTGGAAGATTGCATAGGACTAGCAGCTCTTTTGTTGGTTGATTTAGCAGGGCCTGCAGGCTCTTTTCTTGAAGGTCTTTGTCTAGATTTTTGTCCACAAGCATTTCTTGTTTCTCCCTTCATTGGACTATCACTATCTTCCTAGGAATCCAAGAGATTAGTAAGTATTGTTGACTTTAATTATGCAATCACCCTACTCACATTATCTTCTGCTATATCTTGAAAGTCTTCATCTGCAGAACCATTCATCTCAGCAGTTTTAAATTGCACTGTGCATCCATCATCAGTAAACTTTCTCTTGCGAAGTCCATCTTGGAATATCTTCTTTACTTTGCTGTAATCAGGTTTCTGCTCATATTTCAGTGAAATGACATACTTCAAATATTGCTCCAACTCATCTATAACAGAACATATTGGATATTGCATAAGCTCTCGGTACTGCTTAAGTCAACATCTTTCGATGTTTTCTCTCGTAGAGAGATAGTCAAGTAAATGGACATTTTATGTGCCTGTTGGTTGACATTTGTTGTATAGAAGTTCCTTATTTGTTTACCAACTTGTTGATCCTTTAAGCACCTCTGCAGGAATTGAGAGACGTTTTTCAAGGCTCTAAAACAACAATATACTTCAATCCTGTAACAATATAATTTAACTAATACGAAAATTTAGACTGTTTAACTTTTTATCAACCCAGGTGATAGCAAATTCATTCAAATCATACTCTGTTTTTGAATTCATAACATATTCCTTATCACTAAGGTTATCTTCCCATGGCAATTTTCCACACAACCATTGTAACATCACATATCCAAGAATCTCAAGGTCTGATCGGCAAGAAGGAGCAACGCCCATGTGCGCATCTCGGCTTGTGAACTCAATAGTTCCGTCATGTTTTCTTTTGGGGTCTGCTTTGTATTCTTTGTGTTTATCGTCTGTATTGTAACGAAATGCCAGGCCATAGTCCAGCAGGAAAACCTGGAGGAAAATTAGGAGAATTATATGAAAAAGGCTACAGTATGAATTATATAACAACTGACCCTTTTTATTGGTAAAGCAATAAGTGAACACTAGCAACCTCATTTTTTCTATTAGGCTTATATCCCATCATTAGGTTTGATCCTTTCATGTCAGCATGCACATAGCCTTGTGCATGGATGTACTCAAATATGTCAATCTAAAAGATGGGAAGAACCAGCATTAATGAGATTTGGTATAATCAACACAGTGTGAAGAACTGAAATGATGAGGGTAACAACAATATGTTACAGAATGGTACCAACTAACTAGCTTTGACTTACAATTCGAATCGCAAGTGTGAAGACGGTTTGAATATGAAATCGCTTGCCACATTTAGCAAATATTTGGTCCACATCATCTCCAAATCTTTCCATAATCATAAATCTAAACTTATTTCCACCACTTTCATGCCAACCTGACCCGATGTATGCTGGGACACCCAAATACTTCAGTTTGTGGGAAGACATCCATTTTTTGACTGCAATAGGAAAAAGGAAGTGTTATATCCATTGTCTAATCAAGTGGCAACATTTTAACCCTCAAAGTAAGCTTCTCTACTTGTCTCCTCCTTAGCTGCTCGCTGATAAAATGCAATTTCCCCAAACAATGGCCCATTCGAGTACGGTTCCTAGATATGACAAATAAAGAGTATATATATGTGCTATTATGTATTCATCTCATCTGCAAGAAAGTATTGTTGAACTTACAACTTTGGCGACGTAGGTAGCTGTATCATCAACAGCCTTTTCTGTATCAGGAGATGCTATGTAACAGAAAAGTTTGATTATAGCTCTATATTTTGCCTTAACCCATTAAAGTATAATGTAGCCCATTGCCCAACTTGATTGTTGTATGCTGAGAATATTATCTCGCCTGATGACTGAAGATTCAACTCCTCAAGTGGAGACCCTTAGCTCTTCATCATTGACAAGTAACATTGTCAGGGATAGGTAGAGTAATGAGAGAATATTGGACTGGCACTTTTCTGCTCAAAAGTATTGGGATACTGTAAATGATAATACTTTCTAAGCATAACTTACTTACCATAGTATAATGCTCCAAAGCCTCCCCAACCGATCAGCTCTCCAAGTTGCCACGATTTCTTCACCAAATCTATCAATATCTCACCAGGTTTAAAATCAGGCATTCCTTTCGGTTTTCGTGGTTTTTTTGTTGCTATTTTTGTAGTCTTGCCTACATTTGAAGGAGCTCTTCGCTTACCACGTTTCCCTGCTGTTGAGCTCATCTTACAATGTGCAAAAAGTTTTACTTAACACTTCACAATCACTTTGGATCCCTGATTTTGAAAATATATTTGAAAACGTTTTTTATTTACATAATATTATTTCGCGCCAATTGGCGCCAGGGTTACCTACATGCCCGAAATACCCAAATGATTATTAACGTAATATATTCACTCGATATATTTGAAGATTTCAACTTTAAATTGATGTAAATAGAGTTCTTGAAGTATTATATTTAATATTTCTGTGATATTTTTCGATATAAAGCTCATAAGAGAAAAAAAAGATGAAGTTTAGCATTAGCAAAATAATAGAGCAGGGCCACGGTGATGGTTGTACACAGGCGCTCAAACACTCAGTCTCAGGTGGCGGGTGATCGGCAGGTGCTCGCTGCTCAGGTTTTGCGCGCGAAAGTTTACAGTGTCCATTGTTTTGGTCCATTGCAGTTTTTCGAAATTCTTCTCAATATTCTGGGCATTTTCCTCGACAATTTCGTTTAAATTTGGTAAGCTAAGCTTGTTTTATCATTGTATGAAACATTAGTGTTTGTTTAGTTCGTAAAATTTGATTAATACTGCTTTAAACTTGCAGAAATTTTCGAGTTTACACGTTTAATATCAGTTTTTTCGTTTGTTTATTCAATTCAATAGGTGTTTGCTATATTCTACGAACGTTTTATCAAGAATTATCCCACCTTTTTCTTTTAATTTTGGGTAAGAGTCGTTCAGTCTTCATAAGTTGTTCACTTGGTATATGATTCATTATTTCAAGGTTCTATTGTACAACGTCGAAATTTCATGTTAAAATTTAATACCCTTTATAAACAGATATAAACGAACTTCTCACAAAATGTCGTCAACGTCACAGAAGCATAGGGATTTTGTAAGCGAGCCAATGGGCGAGAAAGAGGTGTCGGAGTTAGCAGGAATAGGCAAAGTTTTAGGTGGGAAGTTGGTAGATGCAGGTTTCGATAAGGCATACATTGTGCTTGGTCAGTTTCTTGTTTTAAGAAAGGATGAAGAGATGTTTTTGGATTGGATAAAACAAACTGCTGGGGCAAACTCAAAACAAGGAGGAGACTGTTACAGATGTTTAAAAGAATGGTGCGACGCATTTCTTTGAACACATATACTTTATAAATTTAAACATGTAGATGCTTTGCTATATTTAGATGCACATTTGGTCATAATAGTTTGAGGTTTGGTTATTAAATGTTATAGGAACTTGCCAATTTTGGGGGGAAAAGTTGCATAAAACATTTAGCAGGTTTTGCAAGATTATATCGCTGTGTAGTGATTAATTAAGTATGTAATTCGTCAAAGTCATACAACAAGATCAAGGTCGAGAGTAAATAAAAAGGCATTCATTTCAACTACTTCTGAGTGCAAGCAATCAAACATTTCATATATAGTTTCTCATTGGTTCAGGCAGTTTGAAGTTGTAATGAAAGCTGCATATAACAATAATCACAAAATTGCAAATAAATAAATATATATTTGAAAATTGAATACATGTAATGTTGATTACAAATAACATTAGTGTCATTTGGCAGCAAAGCAAAGACATGACACTACTTTACTAGTATAATACAAAAATGTACAGAAATTTTTTCATTATTACTATACAACTATTTTACTTTTCGAAGTTTAAATTTTCCTTTTTGTAATTGTGCTATGTAAAGTTTGAAACGATCCCCATGGGGTTTTTTGATCCAAACCTGAAACAAATGAGAAGCTTTGTTCATTACAAAAGAATCTGACTTTGTCGTTTAGACTTTCTCATGATTGTTATCTGTACCTCTCCCGTGTTAATTCCAGTAATCATTGCACTACAAAAGGCGAAAGAAATGTTTGCTAGATATATGTAGTTTGAAGCAAGTTAACCATAAATATATTCTACATACTCAACTGGCGCTCCTCCTTTACTTTCAACAATTACGCGACTCCCTTTTATAAACCTAGAGGACATTTTGAAATATCAAATTTTGCTAAGAATATAAACACAGTAAAAGTATCCGTACCACTGTCCTTCATAGAACAGTTTTCCATCTTCGTATTTTGCATTGAATGGGCATTTACTATTTCCACACATATTTCCTGCAAGCACAAGAGGAAAAAGTTGATATCAAAATGCAAGACAGTTTCGGAGCAAGTACTTGAATTTTTATCAGCAAGCATTTATACCTTCTTGGTTGCCGCTGTGACCTACAAATAACAGATACAAGATTTACTGAACATTTCATTTACTGACTACTTATTGAATAGCAATGAATTGACAAATAAGTTCATAGTAGCTTAAATATTTTCTTATCTTACTCTCAGATTTTCGTCTAGATAAAGCTCCTTTAGCCTAAAAGAAGTAAATTTGTACACATGAGACAATTATTTTGGAAAGTAGAGCACTGACTTATTACTGTAGGATGTTGCACCTCTTCCATGATAAAACAAAAACATTCTTACCCTTCGTATAGCAGCCCAATCTTCATAAATATCCATATCTCGCAACATGTAGACAATATAAGGTCGTGCAAGAAAGTCAAGGAATATAACACAAACAGTACTCTAGTGCTCATCATAGATGACAAATGTTGCATAGAAAAGGATATCTGTTACAGTAACAGGCTTTTTCCTTTTGTCATTTGAGAAACCATCTGCAGATTTCTTATGTTTTTTCACACTGTGGGATTCTAACCAGATATCTGACATGGTAAAATCATGATGAAATATTAAGGACAGTGTCACCGAGTCATCTTTGAGCAAACAAAAGTCATTCCTACCAGCGCTAATATCAGAGTTATGTCGGTCTTCCTCCAGTTTTCGAATTTTTTCTTCCAAATCGACACGCATGATCTCCATTAGAGCACTCTTTTCACTCTGATAAAAATAAGAAACTGGTGTTTATTAAAATTAACATAACTTCACATCTCTTTGCATTTGATTCCTCACTCACTTCAAAGTATTGAGATGTAGCCAGACCTTCAGCCTTGTACTTGTTCTCTACGTTTTGTAACTGAAATAAATAACAGTTCACTAACTGTACTTACTGTTTTATATTAACTGACATTTCATACTTACTTTGCATTCTTTCAAGATTTCTAGAAGGACAGAAAACTCACATGAGTAAATACATTTGAGTGGTCAAGTGATGAGCATAATTGAGCAAATTTCATCACCTGCAACTTCTTGTCGAACTTTACACATGTTCTGTAGTTTGAATAGAGGATCTAAATATTCCTCTGCACTATCTGAAACAAATTGATAAAACCAAAGCTGTTATCTGCCTGGCCTCTTCTACTTTACCCTATTTATAATGCTGAAGCATAAATAACAAGGCATATTTACCAATACCTTCTTGCACAGTTAGTAATTTCTTTTCAATTTGACTAATTCTTTCTTTGTATAATCTATATAGTTGGCCACAATATGTATCAGATTGTACTACACATATATAAACTCAGGACTTTCACATGTGGTTGACAGCATCAGAAAGTATTCACTCACTGTTCTTTGATGTCAACAAACTGTTTTTCCAGTTCACTCATCTCAGACACACATTGCAACCGTCGTTTTTCATTCTCGATTTCGTCACCTGAAACAGAAAACACGTACACCATTAGTTTCTGTTAACTACACAATGCCACAATGCAACCCTCAAATTCCAAAGAGCTGAACTCAGTGCCGATAATAATAATATGAATGGCTACGAAGGAATGGGAAATGACAAGCTAGAGTTTTTGTGTAGTTGCAATAAGAAGTTGCAAGCTACATGGTATTATGCTGTTACGTTACTCCAGTTCTAAACTGAGATCAGTAATTTAACTAGACAATTTGTAAAGATCATGGAAACATGCTTATTCCATCACATACACCCAAGTAAACAACTGCTACATGATCACAGTATTGCTTGCGAGCAAAATGCATGTAAATAAAGCGAATCAAAACAACATTTTCATGGATTCTTACCCGAAGTTGATGATTCTTCGCTCCCTGACGAGCTAGCGTTCTCATCGTCCTCATCCTCGCTCATATTTTCGTCTGCAGTCATATCTCTAGTTGTTTCATCATCACCACTTTCCTCCCCATCAATCTCAGGCATTTTTAAACAGGTTTTCTTAAAAAACAACTAAAAAATGCGATCGAAACCTGATGTACACAAACTTTAAAATTATGGAAATACAAAACGTTGCGCCAGCGGTATCTGTACAATGCGGTAATATCAATTGTGATATGCGCCTTCTCTGACACTTCCACTTCATTTAGAAAATGTCCAAAATACTTAGAGTGAAATTTCACATCTTGGAAAGGGATCTGGAAGAGGCACTGGTGTCTTTCTTGCAAAAGACATGTTTAGAAAATAAATAGAAGCCTCTTCTTGGCAAGTAAAATCGTCTAGTGTTAGTAGATCAAGAATGAGTAATTACATATTTAGCAAAAGTTAAATAATTAAACCTTGTAACCTCTTAGTTAAATACTAACTTTGTATTTTGTCTTTTACAGCAACGAGACAACAAAATGGACATTATCCAGGTACATGCTCTAATTTATATTATTATTGTCAACTATTGTCTTAATGCCAACATTGTCCTTCTCAAGATAATCACTCTCTTCTTCACTATTTTCTTCATCAGTGGAGTCATCTGATTGGATCGCCAATGATTGCATATGGTTTGGATTCACAAATAGATCCTCTTCATCTGTTTCACTGTCTGAACTAGAGGTTTGACCTGGTTTTCCTTGACTTGCATGCTTATCATTTACTTCACGACAGCCATTCTGATCCAATGTTTTCTTCATGAAAGTTTCAGGCCTAAAAATGGCCAGAAAAAGATGCTCTATGCTTTGCTTTTGTTTCAAGAAAAGAGTTTGGTGTTTGCAGCTTACCATAATCCTTCTTTCTTTAAATCTTTTATCTGCTGCGGGTACAAAATATGAGCTATTTCTGCACACACTTTGTTGCCTTCTATAATAGGATCAACAATCACATAATCACCTGCAAAATATAGAAAGAAAGGGAGATTAAGTTAGTGTTAGTTAGTGTAGCATTAATTAAAAATAAGAGAGTTTGACTTTTTCAAAATTTTTGATCCTTAGTACCTCGTTTTATCCAGACATTTTTTCGGAACTTTGAAGGCATACTTATCAGGAAATTATCACCACTAGGCGTCTCTGCCTCGTGAAGGTTATTGCCTTTGCTTCCAGTAATCTAGAAAAACAACCCCTCGTTCAATAAGACTGCAAACTTCATGATTCGTTGATAGTATGGTGATATTTATGGTCGCACATGAATTTTATACTTTTAAGTGAAAGTATTTTTGTCATAAATATCGTTTGCTATAAACTATTTGGTTGGATATTACCTTTACTATGATTTGGTTTTCTTCTGGTGTTACATATTCGTCGAGAACTTCTCGAGTCACATGCTTTCTTTTTGTGGCTTTCGACATTAGGGCAAGTTTTTAGTGACGCAAGGTCGCAACTTTCTAGCTTTAAATCAAACGCCCAGAAGCGAGAAGAAATGCGATTTTTCCTTTTCTAGTTAGCCATGATTGTCTTGTACATATATAGCTAGTAGTAGACTCCAAAAATTGATCTTACGTTGGCGAAAATTGATGAGTTTGGTTTAGAAATTTTTCTCAATTCTGCGGCCATTTTTGTTTGTACACAAGGAATACTGAAGGTGAATTTAGAATGTATATTATCTGTGTACTTATATCCTGCTTCACTCCCAAAAGTCCTACACTTGATCGTGTTTGACAATCTTGCCCAAATTTATCCTTCATTATCCTTAGAGTAGGGCACTTGGGGTGAATGCGCAGAATGTATGCTTTCATTTTCATCATCGCTTTCATTTGTCGTCGTATCCTAATCTACCCCCAAAATGCGCAAAAAAGTGAAATCAAACATGGCGGATCAGGAGGGCATTTTGTGTTCATTAATTTCATTTATAACCTAAGTTTTCTGTTTTTAGACAAGATTGGTAAAGAGGAAACGACATCTGATATGCAGATTTTGAGAATCCAATGCATTGTAAGTTGTCAAGTCAATATATTTTTCAAGATTGAAAGTTTCCTACTAAAGTGTGCTGACAAAACTTCACTCTTGAAACTTTCAACGTCCTAGAAACCCGTAATTTCCAAATTTGCATTACAACAGGAAGTGAAGTTTTGAAATTGGGCGTTAATTGACGTTGATAGTGCACTTTATCAATATTGGATGCAGTGGGTTGTTTTGAGTGACCGAAAAGCCAAGGTCGACAACTCAAGTAACGCAAAGTTGCAGTTTGATCCTACGACAATTATAGTAATTAGCACGCTTACATTTCAACGATCAATTAGATCGTTCAATTAGTAATAGTTTGCGCAAATGCTGTCGCAGAAAGGTCGGAATGACGGAATGCTGGACAGCTTGAGACGTTCAGGACATGCGCGCGCACGCTGGTAGGGAAAACCCGTACATCATATTTCGTGCGTGCTGAGACATTTTCCGACAAGCTCAATTGATCCTAAATATTGCCACGAGCATCCTATCTCCAATATTTCCGGTCATTGTTGTGCCAAAAAATTAAAAATTTTTCTTGTCGTTAAAGAATGACAAATTTTTCAGAAATTTTGTTCACGTGAAAGCACATTTTTTACTCTTGGAACTCGCGGATGAAAGAGCATGTAATTACGAAAGTAAAAGCTCAAAGAAATACTAATATATCATAGATATTTTTTTGTTGCTACGTGTGTCCTTTGACGAAGCTTAACTACAAAAAAGCACCTTCTAGTTTTTCGTTTTACGACATTCATTCCTGCACGTGGTAGACACATGTACACTTCATGTCAATGGCAAATTAGCAAACCGTTATCCATCATCCATGCCGTAATAGACGTATTTAAATATTTAAAATCGTCGGTTCTTTTGCAATGTACTTTTTACCGACAAATATAAGTTTTCGCTTGGTCGAATTTTTTTCCATCTCTTTATGTTGGATTTCAAAGCTGAATAATGTGAGAGTTTGCTCATAAAGCAAATATTCATTTTGTTTGCTCAATATAAATATGCAAGTCGAGCTACAAAAATAGATTCATATCAATGAGTGTCATTACATGAGCAGTCATATTGCTTTTGTATTTACATACAGTAAATGCCAAAATAGCTTTACGTAAAAGCACAAGTCCGCCTTGTCCGGGTACCGGCCGAGTCGACTGAAATTTTTTTGAATTTTAGATCGATCTTTAAATGTCCAGTTTTGGGTGATTTACAGTGCTGTAATTGTAGAACGATCAAGGTTATTGGGTAAAAACAGGCAGGTTTCTATTGAAGAGAAATTTCAAGATCTTAAGTGCCGCAAGCACCGCCAGTTTGCGCTTGAGTTTGCGCCAGTTTTCGTTTTCTGTGTTCCTGCGTGTCGCGAAGTATGCGCTTGATACGTGTTTTGTGCTAGTGCGCATCAGCTGTTTTCGTGCATTCACTTCCGGTATAATATATAAGATGAGAGGAGCTTCCCCGAGCAAAAAAATTTTGGTGTAGAGTTTCAGTTTTGTCCGCGTTGTCACGTTGAAAGATCGAGCTTATAATGAGCGACACTGATAGCGACCTGAGTGCTGGAACCTCTATGGAGAGTTTAGAAGAAGAAAGCTTTAAGGATAGAGTCCTTTCAACGAGTAAAGAACTCGGCGCAAAAATGCTACATCAGCTGAATAACTTTCGTCGAGATGGAACACTTTGTGACGCGAAATTGCGATTAGAAAACAAGGATTTTGAAGTACACAGAGTGGTGTTAAGTTCTTCTTGTTCGTATTTTCAAAGTCTTTTCACAACTGATATGAAAGAGCGGACTCAAAATGTGATAGAACTGAAATGCCCAGTAGAGTTAGTCGATAATATGGACGATTTTCTAACATTTTTATACACAACGCAAGTTCATTTGACGTACGAGAACGTGGAAGCCTTGATTGTCACTGCAGATTATTTCAGTGTCACAGAATTGAAGGAATTAGGATGCAAGTTTTTGCAACGAAATGTGAATTTATCGAACGGCATTGCCTTACATGGTTTTGCCGGGAGGTATCATTGCGAACCTTTGCGAGAAATAGCTCGCGATTTCTTAGTCGAAAATTTTACAGCGATTTCCCAGAGTGAAGAATATCTGTCAACAGCACCTGACCAGTTACTGGAGATCGTTTCAAGTGATGAGTTAGCGATATTTGCTGAGGAAGAACTCTATGAAGGAATTCTAAGATGGGTAAAGTATGACTTGGAAAATCGTGTAGGATTTTTCCCTGAGCTTTTCTCCAAGGTGAGACTTTGTGATGTGGGAAAGACATATCTTGCTGAAATTATTGCCAAGGAAACATTAGTCACGAATAATCCAGCATGTTCTGCTCTATTAATGAAAACTATACTGGAGTGCTATGTTACTGGAGATGAACTAACAATGCATCCGTCTCGTTTTCTTGATTGTGTGTTTGTTAGTGGCGGACGAGAACCAACTGGGGCAACAGCATCTTCTTACATTTTTGTACCTTCTCGGAATGCTTGGTTCAAAGTGGCACCTATGAGGACAGTTCGTTATAGCCATGGTGTGGCGGCAATACGAGATAATGTCTTCGTTCTTGGTGGCTACTCCAAGTCTGGATTCACAGCTGAGGTTGAGAGGTTCAACGTCAAATCGAGAGAATGGTCAACTAGTCAACCTTTGCAGACTCCTATGAAAGGAATGGCAGTGGCCGTTGTTGGTGATTCACTTTATGTTGCAGGAGGCATTGCTGAGAATGGTATCAGAGTTGGTGTATTGAAACGTTATGACCATGAAACCGGTGATTGGGAGGTGAAGAGACCATTGGGAATTCCTCGAAGTGGTGCAAGTCTGGTTGCCATGGGTGATTATCTGTATGCTATTGGTGGAAAAGCAAGTGACAGCCAGATGTTATCATCAATAGAGCGTTATTCTATCAGAAATGACTCCTGGGAAGATATGACTGAGATGTCTCAGAAACGAGCCTATGCCTCAGCTGCTGCTGTTGCTAATGGCAACATCCTTGTTGTTGGTGGAATTAATGAAGTTGGCGAAGTGGACACGGTTGATCATGTAGTCGTAATTAGGACGTATCTTCGAAGTTGCGAGATGTACAACACTACAGCTGGTGTGTGGTTCCCTGTCTCCAACACAACTGTCCCACGAGCCTTTGCAGGTGTAGCTGTGCATGGTGACAAGGTTTACGTGTTTGGTGGTGAGGGGACTGGTACAAGGTATCATCGCAGTGTCGAGTGTTATGATTGTGCGACCAACAAATGGAATGTCTCCTCGTACATGCCTGAGCCAAAAAAGTTCTTGCAATGTTGCAAACTGATGCTGCCCCAAGGATTATTCCGCAGTCTACCTGATGTCAGTACAGCATGAACTACAGTCTAAATGTCAAACTTCTTCATGTATGAAGTTAAAATACGACAGCAAGAGAGGTAGAAATTAATTAGATGTTAGAATTTTTGGCGTAAGCATTTCTATATATTGAACATATTAGGATTGTCAAAAATTCATGAGAAATATAAGGTTTTGTAATTATGATGAGTAATTTGTGTATTTAAAACATTTACACTCATCAAAGTAGTTTAATTTATATAATATATAGCTAAATAGAAGTAGTATGTAATATATTGTATCGACAACTGTATAGAAGGAAACTTAAAGTAAGAAAATGGTTTTGTACAAATGTAGTTATAGACTTGTATTAAATATAACTTGAAGTGGTGGATGACAAAACTTGTTCAGTTTAGACTTTTAATAGGCTCAATTAATTGCATGGCAATGGATCTTCTTGAAATAGCTTCAGCACACAAAAAAGATTGGGGAAAGTTTGTTCATACAACTGGTCAAAGACATTGTTTAAGTTCATTGTACATCTGGTTCTGAAACCAGTAAAGTTGCCAACATATTTTGTGGGACTTCGGAACTTCGCATATGAATCATATAACATGTATTTTCCACTTTCTTTAGACTATTCTTCATCACTTCAAGTTTCTTTGCAAGACCTCGATGTTGGTCCCCGAACACCATGAAATCATCATGGATTTGACGTAACACTTGACATATTTCCAAGGGGGTTGTAAGATTTCCTTGCCCAACACTGTTGATGGCCAGCCTCATTAGTTCACCAGTGAGATCAGAAATGCCAAGGATATACTCAGCAGGGGGAATGGGAACCTTTAGCACATCAGGGGGGTTGGGTACCTGAGGAGGAAGAGGATTGGTTCCTGTGTCATTTTCAAACAATAGCTCTTTGCAAACTTCTTCAAATGAAACTAAATTTCCATGTTTTAAGTAATACCAAAACGAGAACGCTTCAATAAACTCTTGAAGGCCAGGGGAATAAGCTTTTATGTACTGATAACAATCCTCACTCAAAAGCTCTGTAGCTATCTTCTTAAATATTTCCTTAATAACAACAAACTTTCCTGCCGCTTCTTGCAATGTTTCAGCTCGAGTTACGTCGTCTGAAGCACGATGAAGCAAAAATATGGCACGTTTACTTTGAATCGTGATATCTCGACTGTGTTTCACAATACGTTCGTACTTATCATAGCGATTGTCTAGCTCCATTTGAAAACCTTGGAATTGTTTAACAACAGGTGAAGCATTGTTTGGAGGTTTTTTAGAAGCGATTACGTCCAACATTGTAAAATTATCTTGATTTTTTCTTCGTCTTTTTAGACCAGAATTTAGATTCGCCATAATTGCGCTTGACCATAATAATTTTGAAACAGTACACCGATGGTCACATGATACTTTCATATATATAACAAAGTTGTGCTCGTGGGCTCCAATTATTGTCTTCAATTGATGCACAGCATGTGAAGTTTAGTTTCTCAGATGTGCAAGGAAAAACGTAAATATGTCTACTTTTGCTCTAGTTTCTGTAGAACACGATTACAAAGTTGATATTTCTCAAGGCAAAGTTACTGTCGGACGGGGGCCTATTCTGAAGGCAAGTGAATTAATAGAATAATTAGCCTAATGTTGTCCATTTTAGCTGAATGTTTGAATTCTTCTTGTGTAGGTGACAGATAAACGAGTTTCCAGGAACCATGCAATTCTAGAAGTGTCTGATACATCATTTACTGTTGTACCAGTAAGTTGAATTTTGGAAAAATTAGAAAGCAATTAGCTACTTAGCAACATCTAACAATAACCAATTAGAATGGTTTGATAAGTCACGTGTTGGTTTGTATACACAAAAGGCATGGGTACAGCATGGGTAATGTTTCCAATGGTGCACCTACCTAGAAATGGTCCACTGTTTCTCAAACTTGGTATTTTTAACCACAGAGTGTCTCTGTCATCACTTCCCATTAATGTCTTGTGCAAGCAGCTTGCATTACTCATTTGTGTTTTAGCTCTAACTACCTTATCATAAAAAGGTGGTAATGTAAATTAATGTATACTTTCTAGATCCACCACAACCCAACATTTTACCAAGAGAGTGGAGGAACAAAATTTGAACCTTTAGAAAAAGACCAAGTAAAGAAGCTTCAAGATGGTGACTGCGTTTCATTCTTGCCAAATGATCTTGTCTTCAGAGTAGAGATAAAGAACATTACAGATACTTTAGCCGCAGCTTCTGAGGTGAAAGAGGACAGCGAAAAAATTGCAAAACATACTAATGTAGAGAACAAAGAGAGCAAAATGCTAGAATTAAAACTCGATGAAGAAAATAATGAGAAACTGGTAAATATTTAAAATTTTCATCGGCTCTTCGTGAAAAAGTTTCCACTGTATTGTCCTTTTAAATTGATAGCCAATCAGACAAGTTTGTTTATATATTAGGTTTCTGATGTCTCTGGTGAGGAAGACAAAATACTTAATAAAATTTCTGATGAACCAGATGATCATTCAGATAGTGATGACTCAGATTCTGATTTTGAAGAGGAAGATAATAAGACTGAAACAGAAAAACCAGCTCAAATATTGACCAAAACTAGAGTTTTGCCAGACTGGATGACAAAAAACAAAGGTTAATTATAATCTTCTTCAAACCAGTTTTCTGGGTAGTAGTTCAAGTATATTTAGAGTACTTGACATCACCTTATTACTTTATCAATATTTGTTTTTGCTTTGAATCTTTTGCTTGTACTCTCTATACAGGCAAGGAAACTATGAAAACTCCTAAGAAAGGTCAGTGTAATCTTCTGAAATGTTTTGCATAAAAACTCCTTTTTTGAATTTACAATAATATTGTGTTTGTTGTTTTGCCAATTTTGGCAAAAATATGAAATGTTCTTTGCAGACCAACTTTAGGCCTATTCTTTAGGAGTAACTAAAAGTGTAAAAAAAGTTCATGAAAATGGAGGGAATGGCAAAGAAGATGTGCTAGTAAATGAAACAAAAACCAAAGCAAGTTTGCAAGGAAATGAAAGAGAAGTAAATGATAAACACAAGGAAGACGAAAGGAAAAACTGCGAAATTCAAGACGAAATAGAAAAAGAAAGGAGTGTTAAAATTGAAGATGATATGGCAGAGGATGGTGAAGATAAATTTGATAAACAGGTAGGCTGGGATAAGAGAAATAAGTTATTACACAGTTATGTTGGTTAAAAATATCGTTTTCAAGTCATTAAAAAATGTATTAAAAGTTTGAAAAGTTTACGTCTAATTCATCAGGGCCCTCTTCTAAGGGAATTTTTTGAAATTTTGAAGTGTTTTCCAAATCATTCTATATTTCTGCCAGACATTGACAATCGCTATACTTGCCTGAAAGTTATTTTGAGATAATAAAAACATCTTCTAAATGTTTATTAATATTAGAATGGTAAAGATACGAAAAGAAAACGAGATGAAGAGACTGAATCAAGTTCAGAGAGGGAAAAAAAACAGCCTCGCTGTCAATATGGAGCTAATTGCTACAGGTACGCGCTGTATAATTGAAACACTTAGCTTGTTTGCTGCCTGTTACTCCCCAATTTATCTTTACTATCTTTTTGATTGTTCGAGCGCTCAATGCATCGCGAGAGCAATCCATTGTACAATAAAAAAATTCTATTTTCTAGAAAAAATCCAGCACATTTCCAAGAATACTCTCACGACCAATCAGATGACGAGGAGTCACGTGGTGACTTGCCGAAGTGTCCGTATGGAGAGTATTGCTACCGAAAAAATCCTCGGCATCGCAAGCTATACAAGCATTCTCCACGTACGTAAGCACTGATCAGAAAGTAATTTTTATGTCAGCGTTTTAATAGTGCTACCCTATTTCACGCTTTTTACTTATGACTGCTTTCTTCCTAGAACCAAAAACTCCGGATAGACGAGCCAAAAGGAAAGCCGGTGGGTTTTTCTGTTAGGCTAAAGTGCATTTCATTACAATATCAAAAGTCATATGAGGCTTAGTTCTTGTACTGTTAACTACGGCAAAGACATTCTGTAGAATATCTGTAGTTGCGTCCACTGGTTTGGTTGCGTCTGTGTTGCGTGTGTAACATGTCTACGTTTTCTCAAATCTTTCCAGCCACAAGCAAAATCCGGGGTGACGACGAAGATGGTCCGAATGATTACGACTACGATGACAGTTTTATTGACGACGAGAGTGAAAGTAGTGATGAGCCTTCAGACAATGAGGACAGCGACTGGCAGCCGCCTGATGACGAAGCGGAGGATGATGACGTCAGCGAGTTGTTGACTGAGGCGAGAAATTTCACCGATAATGAGAAGATGTTAAAGCCAACGTGAGAACGCAGGTTTGTTGTGACTGCAGTTTAGGACAATGCTTTTTGTTTTCGTTTATATTCTTGTCAAATACGTAGCTTTGATTGATGTATATTATTTCTTCTGCGCTTTCCACGGCCTTGGAACTACTTAACGTAGCTCACTGAGCATTGAAAACCGCGAATGAACTTTGAAATTTCAGGTTAGCGGTATAAATACCCAGTTCTCTCGTAGCAAACACTTCCATACTCAAATGGTATGAAGTTTTTATTTGTGTGAAATGTGATATAGAAATTCAAGTGTTCTGTATATTGTAAATGTAGATATTTTAAAATGAATGTAAATAAGATTATTTAAAGTTATGTTTAGACCGTAAAGGTATGAAAACAACACCAAATCACAAAAACGTCTTTTAACCGTTTTCATTAGCAAATGTTAAAATTAGCTATAGCTTTTACTTCTTATTTGAAAGTTTTTAAAACTCCATTCTAATCAGTTTTTAAAATTGCAAAATGCATTCTTTCCCATAGCATTATAAAATATTTTAACAGCTTTCCCGAATTGCTGTCAGGATTCTAAAAATAAGAGAAGAAAATCATTTTGATGTTTGGCACATACCTCGAAATAGGCTCTTCGTG